>JAYJMH010022438.1:0-44507 GCA_036873815.1 Phacellophora camtschatica
TTGATATGGAATGTCGAAATATTTTAAAAGCCCGTTGTTTTATTTTGTCAGTGTCCCGTGCCTTATTTGTCATAAATATTGAGAGGTCCCTAAATACAATTTAATGTTTTAAATGAATATAAAAGGAATATTGTGAACTAAAAGAATCTGTATATTTTATTTTTATCTAGCATCTACAATAAAGCGAAGAAAGGAATAAGGAAGTAGAAAAAGAAAGACCATGAAGAGAAAAATTACAGAATATATCTATATGTGAAATATACGGATTGTGCATGGACCTATACGGAATATATTTACACATAATATATCTATGCAAATATATATTGTTGTTTTGTTTTGTTTTAGTAATTGGAAATGATGGATTGTTTAAATTTTTTACTGAAATTTTTTTTGAATGCAAATTACGAAATCAATTTGGTATACTGTTCCCTCCATAATTTATAACGAAACTTTCGCTGAAGTTTGTTTGTGAATATGGCGGTACGAAGTTTCCAGATGGTCCCTGTCTTGTTTGGGTAACATACCGAAGAAGAGTTCTGCATTTTTATGAAATATGTCCTACATAAACTTAGCACATTCTAGTTTATAGCTATCATATATCTTTCTTTCTATTGGCTATCATCTAGGTTAAGAATATTTAAATGTTTAAATAGTGGTTTGCTGTGGTCATATTTTTCTTAAATGTTATTAGTCTGACTGCCTTTTAAAATTTATTTTGCAGTGGTTTAAGAAAGGATTTATATGCTCCTCCTCAATTTATAAGGCCGCAATTTATGTGAGGTGATATAAATGTGGTTAAATATATTTATCAGAGAATTATGCGGGACATTATATCTTAAATTTGCCAGAATTCCAATGCCCTTAGAAATTTTGGTAGATATTTGTTGGATATGTGGCTTCCATGTTAGATGTTTGTCTATCAAGATACCAAAGTTATTTGCATGGTCCACCTCAGCTAAACTTTCATTATTTTTATATTTATTTCTTGAGTAATTTTTTTTAGGACAAACTAGTAAAATATTTTGCTTGTATTTAATGTGAGTTTATTTGCAGCCAGTCAATCTGAAACTTTTGCTAGTTCTTGATTTAGTGCATTTTCTATATTGATATTATCTTTATCATCATAGAAGATGCTAGTATCATCGGCAAAAAGGTAAAAATCGATGCTTATTGAAGCTAAAGGAATGTCGTTGATGTATAAAAGAAAAAATAATGGTCCTAGAACACTACCTTGTGGAACTCCGTAGTAGATGGCTTGTAAGCTTCCCCCCCCCCCCCCCACGTAAACACATTGTGTTATATCATTTAGGTATGAGCGAAACCACTCCAGGGCGATGCCTCTTATTCCATAATATTCAAGCTTACTAACTAATATATTGTGATCAACTGTGTCAAAAACTTTAGCAAAATCTAGAAAGATACAACAAGAATTTTTGTTATTTTCGATAGCATCCATCAATTTAGAGCAAACATCTAGGATTCAGTCTATCAATTTAGAGCAAACATCTTGAACAAGCAGTCAGATTCCATCGCCGCCAAATTGTTCACTTAGTCTTTTTGGCGCCAATCATCTAAACCGCCAAAATTCTCATCAAATGATGTTAAAATGACATCGAAACGTCGCTCATTATTATCATTAATATTTATAATTGAATGTTACAAAAATAATATTATTATTCGAAACATCTAGGATTGCCAGAGAAGTAGATTTATGTTTTTGAAAACCGAACTGGTGTTTATAAAGAATCTTGTTTTATCTATGAAGTTTATCACATGTTTGTACATTAGTTTTTCACAAATTTTATTAAATATTGGAAGTAAAGAGATAGGTCTATAGTTCGAAACTTCGTATCGAGCTTTGAGTATTGGGATTATTTTAGCATATTTTAACATATTTTAGTTAGTTTTGGGTAAGATTCTGTACTGAAGGAGTCAGTGATTAGGTGAGTTAGGGGTTCTACAATAAAGGGCTCACTGATTTTCGCGAGTTTTGTCGGCAAGTCATAGCTGTCTGGTGCAACAGGAGAGATATAATCGTTTTTTGGATTGGGATTGTTTAGATATTGAGAGAACGTTGTTCTTGTTTTGCTAAGTTTGTTCACTAGATTTTTTGCAATTCCATTGAAATATTTATTGAAATGATTTAAAAATTTGTTTTTTGTCATGTACTACTTCCCCATTTACTTTAAGAGATATTTCATTTGTTTTTCCGTGATTTGATTTATCGAGTTTTTCGCTGATACCTTTCCAAATCATTTTAGAGTTATTTGAAAAATTTTCAAAATACATTTTGTAGTGATTTCGCTTACTTTTCCATATAAGATGGTTGAGCGTATCTCTGTAATATTTGTATCTTTGATATCAAAAGGAATCTTTACTTTTTAGAATTTTTGTTGTAGAATTTATTGTTTATGAGATTGATTTATGTTATTCCTTCAGTCTAGATTCCTGCCATTTAATGACAATCTGTAAAAGACAAAGGTTGAATGAATTCAATTACATTTTCTTATTGGTTAAAACTTAAATACTTTTGATCATCAGTTGATCAAAATCTCCCACCATCATTTTATTCGAGAATGCAAAAAGTTTACATATAAATGGATATAATAAAATTGAATATAAAAATTGCATTCTACATAATTGCATTGCATGGGCCGTAAATAATAGTACTAATAAATCTAAGTACAATATATCATAATACATATTTGTTAACAAAAGTTTGAACACAAAACAGCAACAGGAAGAACATATAATATGGTTAGTAATTATGAATAATATAGAAGATAAGATTTTAAAGATTATAAAAATACATATTTGGATACTTGGTTTTGAATAATGTTGTAAAGTTGTAACACTGGGTTTGATTAGTATTTAGAAATAATCAGTTCTTTTTAAAAGTTTTATTGAAACTAGTCGGTTTAGAAGTCTCGTTCCATAAGCGCACCTTTGTTTAGCATGAATCTATCGCCCCATTTTCTATGTGATTTGGTGATTATGTAGTTAGTTCTTTGTCGTGTGTTATGTCTATGTTTGGTGTCAATTATTTTAAAATTGTTTTTAAATACAGCTTGAAGTTTATTTTTATTAAAATGTACACGATGCATAAATTTACTTATTTTAAATTCGTAAAGATCCTTTAGCATTATAAAATTGGTTTCTTTGTGCAAAGCTTTAGTTAAGTATATCTATAAATCTTTAAACATCAGGATTCTTAGAATTCTATTTTGTAGTGTCTGAAGTTCATTTATGTATTATTGGCAGCGACGCCATAGCTCCTAAAGCATGTGATATTTTAGAAAGCACCAGAGGGTCATAAAGTGCCATAAGACAATTTTTTGGAACAAAATATCTTAATTTTGAGAACACCAATGCAAATTTTATTATATTCGTTTTATTTTATTAAAATGATTTTCCCAGGAAAGGCAGTATCTAGTTTAACTCCAAGATATTTTATTTTATTCTGAAGAGTCTTTTATAAATTCACCTATTTGTATGTGAAACGATTTGCCTTTGTTTTGTTTTGCAAGCCCGTGCATTGACGGGGAAACGGTGAAAGGCAAACAACTGTCAGTAGTTTTGGCGGGAAATGTACGCCTCGTTCCCAAGCCAAAAAGTTGTCGAATGTTCAGTTTATCAGTTAATTTTTACTTTTGGTGGTGGCATTATGGAAAATACCAACATGAAGCGTATTCGATGCATTGCCGCGATGGATTTAAGCAGAGGAATTGGAAAAAATAATGATTTGCCATGGAGACTGAGGTATAAAATTCCAGCTTTGCAATGGATCGCGCTTTGATGATGCTTCTCTAAAAAATTTAGTCCCACAACAACAACAACAACAACAATCAACAAGGATGGGCATGGTGGAGATAATTATATAACCCTTCGTATTCGCTTCTTCCCAAACGCAAAATTTAATATTTGCAGATTGTCTGTGGAAAGACACGCATTTTAATTGCAAAACAGCCTGTTACAAGAAAACGCAGACAAATAGTTTTTTTTGTTGGATAAAAAAGTTCATTCTTTCTAACATTACATATTGTCATTATTTATTACATAAATTATAAGATTGGCAGACTAGTAAATTATTTAAATTAGATGGCTAGTAAATTATTCACCAAATTATGAGCAGTAAGACTCATTGCATTTCCCGATATTCTGAGCAGTAAAAATGAGGACACCATTCAAGCCTGAACAATTTGTCCAAACCAATAAAAGCTTAAATTAATTAGTCTTATATACCCTATACCCCTGGATTATCACACACCTATGGAAATTGTTATTAAGTTAAATGATATATGTGCCCATTTTAGTTTATGAAATTTATGTTGTATTCGTAAAGAGTAGCATCAATTGTTTTGAGTAATTTATTATTATTATTAGTAGGTACCAATCATCACTAACTAAACCAGAAAATAATAGAATATTTATTTTGGCTGTATTGTATGTATTTATTTTAATCAAATAATTTTCTTGTCTCTAAATGTTTATTCAGAAGTGAAATGAAATACTTCACAAAGATAACATTGACTGTCAAAAATCCAGGTAGGTGATAGTGCTTGTTTATATGTATATATATATATATATATATACAAAAGGAAATACTCACTTTATGGTACCCATTTGCCTCAATTTATTTTGTCAGGAGTGTTCATTTATGCATGAAACATCAATAGGATTGTCAACATACCCCCATCACCCTGCATACCCTGAAAATTAATGATTTTTTTACTTTAAGCAATGACTGTAATACCATGAGCTAGATTGCATGGAAACAATGGTCAACAAATGGATCTTTTGCTTGTGAAACAATAGGCAATTATTATTTTTTTTGACTACATAACATACATACTATTTGAATGATGACTTCCATAATTCGTTTTCATTATTAAAATTCTTTTTAAAAAAAGCTTTTTAAAATCTCTTTAGAATCGTTCAAATGTTGCAAGATTTTATTATTTCATATACCAATCAAAACACAGTATAGCACTTGAACACCTGAGAAAAACAATAGGGTATTAAAATTAGAAAAACATTTTTTCTTTACTGAAACATTTAGCTTCACTGAAAAACATTTCTCCCCTTTGATTTTAATATAAATAGGATTGAAGAATGTTGCAGTCATGGGAAGAAAGACTTGGGATTCAATTCCACCAAAATATAGGCCCCTTGCTGACAGAATCAATATTGTTTTGAGTAAAACCTTACAGTAAGTTTTAATTTGTGATATTATGTTTTTGATATGCACAGCATGTACTACAGTTAACATCTGCTATATCGACTGCCCGTTATCTCGAATTTTCGCTCTTTCGAACAAATTTCGATTTCCCTTCGCTAGGCTTTCTTAATACTGTCCGGTAATTCGAATATCCACCATCTTGAACAGACTTAAATTACGAATTAAAATTTTGTTCATTCAGATCATGCAATGTTCCAGAAGGAGTCATTGTGTTGCCAAGTCTTCAGAATGCCATTGAATATGTTTCAAAACCACCTTTAGCAAATGAAATTGAAAATGTCTATATTACTGGTGGTTCTGGAGTCTATGAGGTGAGTATCGTCAGTAAGAGTATTGGTATTATATTTTAGACTAAACAGATTTCAATTTGCAGATTGCATTCTCTTGAAAAACATGTGAACAAGGGCAGATTTTGTAACAATATAGTAAAATTGACACACCAATTTCAAAGCGATTAGCCATTCAAGTCAAAGCGAATTCTCTCAAGCAGAAAATCAAAACATGACCTCATTTGTTTTGATTTTCTGCTTGAGAGAATTCACTTTGTCTTCAATGGCAAATCGCATTGAAATTGGGATCCACATGTGTTAACAGATAACATATTTGTCTAAGCCAAACTAGCCAGGATGATATTCTGAAACAAATTCTAACGGCCTGTTTATGTGGAGACCGATACACTGACTTGGAGAAGTAAGAGTTAACACACATCAAAATGAGTTACACAGCTACTCCATGGGATTATATAAACCTTGGTTGAGCAACTTAACTTGCCTTGCCAACACATTTTCTCTCCATATAAACAGTTCCACACAAATGGGCAGTTAATGCTGGAAAAAAAGACTTTTGAAAAACAAATTAAAAAATATTTGTTACGCTTTTAGAAGGTGCTCACATGATTATACTCTCAGAAATGGTTCCCTTGTTTGATTAGAGAAATTACCAACATGTTTTTGATGTTTTTCGAAGGTTTAAAATTATGATTATGAATAATCATGATAAAATTATGATTATGAATAATCATGATAAAATTATGATTACAATTTCAGAAAATCATGATTAAAATTCCAGAAAGAGTTCCCTTGTTTGGTACTTTCTGATGTTGAGGTATCACACAAGAGTAAGAATGTTTTGGTTCGATTAACTGCCTCAAATATGACACACGCTGTTTAATTTTTCATGTACTGAAAAACATAATAATATAATATTTATTACCTCTTAGGAAAGTATAAAATCACCTCATTGTGAGCGTATTTATCTGACTCGCATAATGCAGAAATTTGATTGTGATGTATTCTTTCCAGAATTTGATGAACATGTTTACAAAAAAATCAGGTACTTCAAAATAAATTACCGAATTTCCTTAACTTTTTTCTCAATAATTGTGACCCTTATTTGACAGAAGATTCTGCATTCAAGAGGTTCGAACTAAATTTTAAACGTTTCAATGCATGTATTTTAACAGCTTTTCTAATAAATACTGTTCTGGCAAGTGCCATGTTTCTAAGGTAAGGGTTTATTGCCATTTTCTAAGGTAAGGGTGTGTTGTTTAAAGGGGAATTTATACGATAGAAGGAGATAAGGCACGTTTAGCTTCACCAAAGTGAAGTGAGTCCGATCAAACACAAACATTTTTACATTGTGATTGTGTGATCATTCTGAAAGAAAAGATTGGTTTGTTTTAAAAGGTTTGTTTTCTCACAAGTAAACTCTGAAATGCACATAAAAAGGTTGATGACCAATGCAGCTGAAACCATTTTATACCACCTTTTGCCAAATAAAATCGCTTTCTAAAATCTGTGGAAGAAATAATAAGTTGTTAATGCACGTAAATATAGACAATATGAGCTGTTCGAAAAAGCACTATAAAAATTCAGTGGCATTTCGTAGCAAGGCTGCATTAATGTGCTTGCGATGTTGGAGTGCTGCTGCTTAAGGCTGTAATTTTTGTTTTCAGCGATCCTGATGTTCCCGAAGGAATCCAAGAGGAGAAAGGAATACAATTCGAATATGGAGTGTATGAACGCGAGATAAAGTGAAAATCACATTTTGGAGATATAAAACAAACACCCTTCAAGCATCGACTGTGTGAACTCAAGATTGAAACAACGAGATTCAAGAAATAGAAGCATTTGAAATATCAAATTCTATCAGCTTTTTAAAAAAGGACACAACAAATATGTGATATGAACATATAAGAAGTGTCATTTTAATACCAATGGTTCTTTATCGTTCAGAATCCATCTTTTTACTGTCTCTCCATTTCAAGGTTATTGATAAATTTCGAATTGAATTACGGGCAATTCCATGGAAAATTCATCCAAAAATACTCTTTTAAATTAATCTGTGCAAATTTAGAGTGTGTGCCCTATTAAAATATAATTTTCTAACATAAGGCAATGTCTGGAATGAAAAATTGTTGTTTTCAAAGCATAATATGTACGTTGAAAATATCAAGCGAATATCCTGTTATTAGAGAATGTTATAAAATGGAAGGAAACTTCTCGCTCATTTTCATCATGATTTTAGCATCTTTGTTTTTCATATCTTTGTATAATTCAGCAACTCTCTTTGCGTTTCCACTGTCTTTTTGCTTGATATTGTTCAATTCAGTCATTATGTACCTACAAACAAACAAAAAGGAAAAATAATTACGTAAATACCGGATATTCCAACAACAACAACTTTTTGTCGCACCAATCAAATTGCAGGAAATTAAAACAAAATGGCTTGATGGCTAACTATAATTTCCTCTTTGAACTGGGGTAAGCGATGGCGAATAATGGGAATGTTTGCATACACAGATTTTTTTTCTGAAAAAGGTGAATCTTTATTTAGCCAATTGTTGGACATAAACAGTCACCAGTCGCTTGCTGGAATCCAGCAATTCAATTCCAATGCCGAAGTAAGTAAGTGTTTATTGCCATTTCTTAAGTTAAAAATAAGATTTTTTACAATTTTTCGATAAAAAATAATACTTAAACCAATAAAAATAGAAAAAAAAGCATAAAATATTATTCTAAAAATTACGTATCTCTACTAGAGTGGCAGGGATAGCAATATAAGATAGAAAGACCTTGATTCCATAATGGTCCCCATAGAGATATGCCATGAAAATTAAGACGAAATTTATATATATGAAATATGTAATATATTTATATTTTTAGTAAAAATTGAGCAAAATGCCGTTAGATAATTTAGTGACTGATGCAGCAACGATTATTCATTATAGTTGCATTTAAGTGTTGATATTTGAAACAAAATATGACCAGCAATAATTGCTCAGTACTATACATTGCCTGTCGCCATGAATTTGATTCGAATGATAGTCTACTTTCGAGAAATCTGGAAACTGACAAATTTTTTTTTACAAATAATTTTACAAATTGATAAAATAACATTAAATAAAATCGATATATAGTTATCTAACATGGATTAATTGTAGATTTGACTGATATCGTTAAATTTAACTCAATATCGAAACAAGTGTATATTGTATCATTACTTACTGAAGATGATGGTATAGAAGTTAGCGTAACCCGTACGAGAAAAACAAAATAAGAAGTTCTTACTTGACATTAGGGTTAGATTCCTCTTCTTCTTCCTCGGGCTGCTCTTCTTGCTGTGGTGCTTTTTTGCTTCTATCTCGTTGAACTAACTCTGAAACATCTTCTTCGGCTCCTCCCTCTTCGGCTCCTCCTCCCTCTTCGGCTCCTCCTCCCTCTTCGGCTCCTCCGTCCTCTTCTTCGCCTTCGCCCTCTTCGGCACCTTTGTAAAAAATTATTGGTTTCAGTTGTTGCACACAGTTTCAGGCACATACACTTGCTATTCTCGTAAGATATGGGTTTCTGCGCTGGGCGCAGGGGGACCCCTGAATTGCACAAGGCTAAACTAAGCAGGGCGAACCTAGTCCTTCCTCTCAATGTGACCCTCTCCTTCACTTTCACAGCAAGTATGACCTTGGTGGGATTAGAACCCATGACCTTACAATCGTGAGTCTGTAGGCAGCATTAGAAAATATTTATGTGTGAGGGATGTCAAGTGTCAGATTTCCGTGGGACTTTGGGGGTGATTTGATGTCAAGTCAAAACTGACGACAGAGTGCCTTAAAATCTCAAATTTGCTGAGTGGATTGACAGTTTTTCATTCTTAGAAACCTATTGCCCACACTCCCATAACTATGCCCCTGGTTGCTCGACAAAGAAACTCTGTTTCGAAGCTATGAAAACTTTTGGTCGGTGTTGGGTTGGACTATAGTGGAGATATTGATACACACCATATATCAAAAATAACAAATAACAGTAGACAAAATCCGCTCGAGATGCCGACAAAAACGTTTTGCTGATGTTATTTGCGTTCGATTTGCGATGAATTCTATACAGCCTCGTTGGCGGCTATTTCATTGGCAAGAAATACTTAGTAATATAGTGTTTTTTAAATATCGCAGGGAGCCGGTTAGATTCTATAGGGATTCGAAAACATAACGTATTGCATTTTGGGAGGGAGTTCATGGCCAGCACCCGATATTGTTTGTGCAATCGACTATATGATAAATAAGTCGCAACTTTCATTCTTATAAAATTATTTTAAGATGCAGATTTTAAGACCGATTAATGTTCTCCGCTGAGTGAAGAGTATTAGCTATTCTTATTCAATCTTAAAGTGTACATTCCAAAATGATTTTGTCCACTGTATGTGCCATGCCGATATGAATCAAATTTTCTACAGACCCAAATATTTATGACTTCAAGCACAACTTAATAGTGTAATGGAACCATCTGATGTATGTTTGCTTTATCTGCCTCTGTTCTCACAGAGCGAAAATATTTATTACAAACCATTTTTAACGTTGTAAACCAGCCCATCAAGATGTACAACCAGCCCCTCAAAAACTCGTAGTTTCAAAAAGAGCAAGGGAGGAATTTCGTGAAACAAAAGATTCAAGTCTTGCACATAACAATGCGATTTACGATTGGAAAGAATAGATTTCACACCTTTTCTGTTTTTTTTCTTGTGGTTTCTTTGGCTTTGTTGAAAGGTGTAAAATCTATTCTTTGGGTTGATAAATTGTAATGTCACGTTAAAAACTTAATTCTTTGTTTTGCAAAATCCTTTCTTGCTATCGAAAAGCTTCGAGTGTGGTTTCCTGCAGGTAAATTGACAGTGACATCCCCGTTAAAAAATTAATTTGCACCTGCCCCGTCCCAAATTCTAGAAAACCAAAACAAGCAAAAATTATGCACCTTCTGACTCTGGTTCTGCCTCGTCGTCTTCTTCAGATTTTTCACCAGTGGGCAAAGCTTCGTCTGTAGATTTAGTTCCATCTTCTCCTAGATCGTCCTTAACAACGGCTTCTTCTTCCACGTCACTTCTTTGCTTGGCTAAAATATATAGCTGAACGTTTAAAAAAGTTTCCTAATTCATTTATCTGTGTATAGTTACAGAGGCGCCAGGGGGGAGTGGCAATCTGCCCGGAGTATCATCCCTAATGAGCCTCACTCATCCTATCCTACGATCTTCCCCAGGCCTAGGGCGCCTGATTAGCTATCTACGCAATTAATCACATGCGACTCTTCACATATTTTCACCTATTTGTCGGCAAAGTTGGAAGATTATATAACATTGTCTATACATGCTTCCGAAACTTCAAATATATTTTGTTTTAACATAGGCAAAGTCAGCATAGGTAAGATTTGTGTGTTGGGGGAAGATAAGTAATGGAAAAACCAAAATGGCATGTGGGGGACTGGAAAATCAACATCCATAATATCGAACTGGGCCCAATGTTCTTGAGGCAAAAGTCGTGAAAGTATACTTGACGATTGAAATGAAATAACATCTAATGTTTTTTGTTCAATAAACAATGAAGCTCCCAACAATGTTTCAAAAGTACATCAGTTTACACCAGGCCTTACCCCTTAGCTACATCTTACCCCCAATAGATCCAAGTTTTGTTTAAAAAATTTCCTTTAAGCAATCTCGACGTTAATAACGGCAAAAACTCACAAGCCTTAATTTGGTCTCTTATTGCTTTCATATCTTTCAAGTACTTCGCAGAATCCTCCGATTGAGCTAAATCTTCAAGACTGCTGACAGCACCGGCATGAGCCCGAAAGTGCCTCGATTCTTCTTCCATGTTTTTTACTCTTCCGTGGTATTCACTCTCTTGAAGTTTCGTCACAAACGTCAATCTTGCTCCTGTGAAATTCAGACTTGGCGGTCGTGCAGAATGTGGAATTTGCCCTGAAAAGGAGAACAGGTCGCAATCACAACGCATGATGAATTTACGTAAGTAATATAAATTGGAGAGATGGGGTTGCTAAAAACCGAGCATAATGGTGAAATGACTGAAAATTAAATTTATGTCTCGTCGATCGTTATTTAATACACGTAATAGATACGATGAGCTGATTAGGTACTGGGTGACCCAAAACAATGCCTCCACGTTGCAGCCTGGTTCCCCGCATCAACTCAACTTGACCGCGTTCGCGTGAGAATACCGGACGCTAGGGAAGATTCCGTTTTAGATTGCTTCCGTAGAGCTCAAGCCTCTTAGTCAAAAATGACGTCAGGATACCAGACTGCCCACGTTTGCAAACCTGCTGTGGAGGAGATTTAGCGTTGATGATTCTGTTTATGCTTGAATTTGATGCAAGATAAAACAATAGATAAAACAATAGCCTATTGTTTACGAAACAATACCCTGGATGAAAAATCTGCTTTCTTATTTGCGGGTTTTTACTGTATCAGACTTTTAAGATGGTACTATTACATCAACGATCTAAAATATAGCTCCATAGCAGTTTGCAAACGCGGAGACATTTTTGGGCCAAGCAGAAATGCAGATGCATACAAGGAGCAAACTAACTTAAAAAACAAAGCCACAACAAATGAGGCTGGAGTGTACGACAAAACTTTGTAAATTCCGCCCCAAGTCAAACTCTTTCAGTGAACTATCTTTGGTAATATTCAACAATAACGCTCTGTGATAGTGGCTGGAAATACCTTGGAAAATAACAGCTCTGCCATAGCGAGGTCTCACTTCAGCCACGATCTCGGTGTCATCACTGTTTCTTTCAAAGAAAGCAGTTTCACCATAATAATTTTGAGTCCAATTTGTCGTAAGATAAACAAGGAATGTCCACTCCTTATCATCGTCGGAGCTCGTGTCCAAATGAATCCTGGTGTGGTCCGCGTTTCGTATTAAATTTGTTGACACATCATAGGGGAACCAATCAGGTGAACCAGTTGCCCACGTTGCAACCTATTTGACAAAATGGACATGCAAATGAATACTCTTTACAAACTAAGAAGTCTACTCGTTTTTATATATCCGAAATGTTTCCATATTGACAACACGGCGTTATTGGGATACAAATCTTTACAAAAATTCTCATATACACATGTTCAAAAAAGGGAAAAAACAAAGTTTTTGAAAATAGCGATGTGCAACAATTCCATAATTGCGGGGTTAGTGCAATGACACATCCCTGTCATCCAAGAAACGCCCCTAAATGAAAGAATATTCAGTGTAGGATATCTCTCTACGCAAGGGTTTTAAAATGAAATCAGTTGTAAAGGATATAAACCGATTAATTTCAGGTTCGTTTTCACCCATTTTATATCATGTGATCAATATCCAGGGGCGTTGCATAATAAAAACACCACACGTTTTGCAGCAACGTTTTCAGATCATGAAATTAGCATTTTATTTAAAAACGAAGAGATTCACTACGGGGTGAAAACAAAGTAATTTTTGAGTGGTTTTGAATCGGTCTACATGGACTGTACATTCTTTGCAATGGGTTGCTTCTCAACTTCAAAACAGATGTAACTGTTGCCAAACAAAAACAGCACCATCACAAGAAAAGAAAAAGCTATAAGCTAAAAACATACCGCCTTGATAATTTTCCAGTACGGACTTTTGATGTACATAGGCATGTCAAGACCGGCTATCCACTGAACGTTGTCACTTTCTTCGTCAATACTATCGTCGTAGAAATATGTGCCATACTTGAGTACATGCCCACGCATGTGGTTTAGAAGGTCCACTGGAAACAAGTCGTCGAATACGTATATTTTCTCACCCTATGCAACGAGTAAAAAAGTGTTCACAGTTAAAAATAAATTTGCTCCTAATTTTTATAAAAGACTAAAGTAACGTTTACCGATTTATACGTTAAAACACCTGGACCTTAAATGTTTAACTTACGAACGTAAAGTTAGATTTCATTTGAAAAATTTTGTCAATTTTGTCATGGGCATCGGGTCAAATATAAAAATTAGGCCCAAATCTTCATAGCAATATTTATATGCTGTTACTTATTTTTTACAAATAGCCAATTGGGCCTGGGTCAGTGACTCCCTCTGACCTCTTAGCTTCTCAGTGACCTCCTCTGACCCCCTCCTCTTCAGCCTTGCCTCTTGCTAGCATCTTCAGTGGGAATTGAGTTGAAACAATATCCCAAACAAAATCAAACATGAATAATTATGCAAATACTAACTTTGAGAGTAGAGAAATTTGCAACTACATGATCAGGTACATTTGGTACAAGTGGCTTTCCATCAGATTCTTTATAATCAGGAAGATACCAAGTATTTTTTGCTTCCATCTTATCATTCCAAAATGAATCCCATTTTGCATGTTCATCCAGCATTTTTTGCTTCAACTTAGAGTATGTGATATGGAGAAGAATCTGACCCTGTTTGAAGGAGACACTTGGTGGTCTTGTGAGACGTAAAATTGAACTATCCCAAATTACGACTCTGCCAGGCCTTGGAGTAGCACCATGCATAATTTCTCTATCGTCATCAAAGCTGGACAGTACAATGAAAACAAACAATATGAATGTGAAAGTTTAAATTAAAAGTAAATTTAAAGGAATACCATTTGTTAGTAATTTCAAACAAAGACTTTTGGATATCTTCTGGAAAACCCTCCCTTCAGATCACAACATTTTTGTAAGTGCTGCCAATGAATGTAGATGAGTTTTCAATTGTGAAAATCCCTTAATATACTATAGGTCTTTCTTGCTTATACTATTAAGTAACAGGAAGTCACACCCATGAAGATGGGTGTTTTGCTAAAAGATGGGTGGCATAATGCTTCCATCAATCTTCAAACCCTAGCTAGATACCTCTTTAACATGGATAAGGTAACTTTTAAAATATAATTATTGTTTACACAGTATGCTTGTTTTAACAATTTAATGTTAAATAAAATATATTTAGCTCTTGATCTGTTGCAAACGGCCCAGGCTCTAGTTAGGCTTAATGCTTTTCCTGGGTTGTACAGTATATACTACATGGGATGTATTGTATTAATGTACCATACATATGTCCTATGAATAAATTTTGAAAATTACTTTGAATTGATGCTGCCTATCTTTTAGCAAAACAACAACAACCATGCTTTAAACACTTACAAATAGAGCTCTCCATAGTAATTTTTTCTCCATTTTGCATTCAAGTAGAAAAGCACAGAATATTCTCCAGCTTCTGATGAATCAGAAATGACTTTTGTATGATCACCTCGTCTGATAATTTTCCCTGTTACTTTGTATGGATACCATTCATCCTTCCCTCCAGTCAGATCATTAATTGCCTTTGCAAGTGTTTTTGAAATCAACATTTTATTGAACTCTTGTGGGTCTCTGTAGTTTACCCAAGGAACGTTGTCATCAGCCCTTTGCTTGTTGAGATGGTCAGGGTCATAATTATTGAACAGCCAGGAGTCCTGACCCAGTGTTGTGAGGTATGATCTCAGCATCAAAATTATGTTACCCTTGAAAAGTTTGTCATAAATTGCCATGAGCTTGCCATCTTTTGAGTGGTACAAAAATGTCCTTTTTTCAGTAGTATTAATTGCTTCTGCAACTTGTACCTATAGCATGGAGAAAATTTAGTGTACTTCATCCCAATTACTTTTGCTGAAAATGTCAGAAGTAACTTTCATTGGGTAATAAAGATTCATTCTTAATTGCTTGATCAGCTAGGGTTTGCAATTTTTCTTCCCAATCTGGTAAATTTCTGAAAACATTACTCATTCAGCTAAAGTTTTTTGAAAGTTTTCAGCAACATCTGATCTCCTGAACAGGTAAAAAACGCCAACAGCAGTATACTTTCATATAGGTTTTCAGAAATTTACACAATCGGGAAGGAACATTGCTTATATCCCTGCTGTCAATGATACAGAGCAGATTTAGGTTAAATAAATATTTATTCTTAAGAAGGTGTGCAATAGGTTTGAGAAGTGGGATGGGCATGCAATTGTTCATTGGGAACATATGGGATATACAATTCTGGGATACAGGAGCTGCATGCACACAATTGTGAATTTGTTAGGATTAAGAATTAATCTATCTGACATGGCTTAAAAAGATTTAGCCTTTCGCCTAGTCTGATTGGTTTGAAGATTTCCAGCCAATCGTTCTCTGATTGGTTGATAAAAATATATCTTGCAACACATGTGCACATGTACACGTTCTATATTATTTTGTTTGTGCATATATATGTATGTATGATGTGTAGTCTATCATATGATTAATTTTTATACGGTTAGCTGGGTTGCCTGCAAGAACAAAATTCAAAGTAAATTAAAAATTTCGGAGATACCTTCATAGCTTCTTCGTCCAATTTCTGTCCAAAACTGACGGGCTGTTGTCCACCACCAACATCAAATTCACTTTCACAAACAGTGAATTTAACCAATCCAAAATATAGGCCCAAAAATGCCAATTGAAACACAGATTTTAAACCAATCATTGTCGGTTTTGAAACATGAAAAAACTACCTATACTTTGTATTAGTTACTAATTCTAAAAAAAGTTTCTTTGATTGCATACACCAGAAACTCCCCACTTTCCAGCACCGCAACTTCAGTCCTCAAGCTGTGGCAAAACGAGGAAGACTTCTCAAAGAGGAAGAAGTTCTGCATGGGTGTGTGGAAACCATAGCCATCCAGACCAAAGAAAACGACTTCCTTTTAAAACACAGGGAGTCACGAAATAAATTCATTCTAAAATTTCATCATGGTAGTTTAGTTTCCAGACCTTTCATACACACGAGGTTTCATCACATTTTTAATCAAGATGGCTCAGCAGCTTGGGGAATTTGCAAAAAGATTTGGCAGTGGAGCTCCGAAAGGTCTCGGGCTCGGTGTAAAATTACTGATTGGCGCAGGACTTGCTGGCTATGGAATAAAAGAATCTATGTATACTGGTAAAGAATTGTTGTTATATTATGTATGTACCCAATATGATGAAGCAGAAAAACAAATTAAAAAGGGCCTAAAAATAAAATCAATTTAATTAAATAATTAGTGTATACTTGTTAGGCCTAACAAAGCAAGTTTATTCGCTAAATAAACCTAATTTAAAAAGTAATAATATGTTAAAAGCACATGATTTCAAAAAAGAAAGAATAACTAACATAAACAAAATATAAAATGAGAATTTAAAAAAATTACCCCATAATTAAATAAACGTTCTTGTCACTTATTTGTTGTGGCATTATTGGGTAACCCAAGTGACTTGGACCCCAGGTTGGAAACTTTGTTAACTGCATGCTGAATGCAATAACTGCACATTTTTGTGCATTAAAATTAAAAAATTTTTTTTTCTTTTATATGCAATTGTCTAAATATGAGGTAATTATTGACAAATAAAGCACACCAAATGCTTTTGCACACGGCCATGCTACATTCTTTGAATTTGTACTCCAAAAATTTTGACTGCACACCAAACGTTTGGTGCACAATACAAGTTTCCAACCTGGCTTGGACCCAGAAATTACCAGGTTGTTGGGTTCAAATCTTATGCTATTTTTCTGATCTCTTGTTCTTAAACAATAAGAAACTGTGTGTCTCAATATTTTATTCATTCCCTATGGAGAAAAAGTTGGAAATTTAAAGTATGGCAACAAAACAATAGAATTTCCTGGTGTAAAATAGATTTATTTCCATTTTTTGCAGTTGATGGTGGTCACAGAGCTATAATTTTCAGTCGGATTGGTGGTGTTCAAAAAGAAGTCTATGCAGAAGGGATACATTTCAGGCATGGCTTGGCAGTATTATTTGAAAAATTATTAAATTAAATCCTGTAGACTGGTTGTATATTTATTTATTTGATTAGTTATTTGATTAGTTATTTGTTATGAATATATATATATATATAAAGATCTAATTGGCAAATTTTGTCAAGAGCAGTTTAATTAACAGTACAGACAGTAAAACCTGATATTGCTGTATTGTTAAGTACCAAAAGAGTATCAATTTCAATTAATGTTGTGTATTGGAATGCTTGTTACTGTATTTTCATAAAGTTGAAACATTCTTTCTGCAGGGTGCCATGGTTTCAGTGGCCAGTCATTTATGATATCAGATCTAGACCAAGAAGAATTTCTTCACCAACTGGAAGCAAAGGTGCACATTACAAACCCTTGTTTTCTATTTTGATAATTAGTTGTAGTTAATGTACATGCAGGCCTCTCATTGAGTCTCAATGAAAGGTGCTTGATCAATCCTGATGGAGCCTAATTTTAGCTTGGTAAATCATGCAAGATGTGACTTTAACTAACAAACAAATAATAACTTTATTTGAAATTGTTTATTGGATGTTATTCTTATAGGAGATCAATCAAGTCCATGAAGCTTGCAAAGAGCTCAGTTTATTGCTCTTCTATATGTTTTTCATGAGAGTTCTGAACATGTACATACATTCCTGAACATGTACATATCTATTTTATTCATATACATTACAGAATACGTACAAATTTATGTAATATTTTTCGTAATTTTTTTCAGATTTGCAAATGGTCAACATAAGTCTTCGTGTCCTAGCAAGACCTGTTGCAGAAAACCTTGCAACAATGTACCAGAAGCTGGGAACAGATTATGATGAAAGAGTTCTTCCATCAATTTGCAATGAGGTTTGTTTGAATGAGGAAATTTAATTAGGAAATTGAATGATGGAACAACATGCATAATGCATACATCGTTCAGTCATTGTATGGTAGGTTTCATTTTTGTTGAAAGTGGAATCCAAGCTGCCGATCTGCGAGGGTTCAAACTCAGTATGTTGACTGACTCTAGAGCAACTACAAAAATTGCTAAAAATCTTGCAAAATATTTGCCAGTGTGTACTAAATACATTGTTTTTCGTATATATACTACAGATATGTGATATGCTCTGGTTCCAAACTGAAAAGATAACAAATTTTTGTGAAGTATTGACTTTCTTGAAGTGACTTCTTTGTTTGATTGTCTAAATCATATGTAACCTTTTTGGACTTTTGTTTCATTTATTTCTCAGCAGATTATTTTCACATGAAATCTTATTTTTATTTAGGTTTTGAAATCTGTTGTAGCCCAGTTCAATGCATCACAATTAATCACAATGCGTCAAGAAGTAAGTTAATATTTAGAATATATAATTGTTATAATTGTTCAATTTCATCATGTCTGTCAAGTTGATTCGAAAACATCTTCTTTCTGATTGAAATCTTTAATATCTCTTCAGACAAGAAATTGAAAACTAAACACAAATATGATGACATAAATTATAACCTGATTTATTGACAAATTTTAGGTCAGTTTACTAATGCGAAGACAGTTAACAGACAGAGCAAGGGATTTTAATATTATCCTGGATGATGTCTCCATTGTAAGTTTGTTTGAACTTTTTTATTTTTTTTACTTGTTTGTTTCTGTTGAACGAACGAAGATTTCTACTGGGTGAAATTTATCGTGATAGGAATAGCAGCAGTGTCCAAATTAAGTCCTTGAAGAATTTGATTCTGTCTCAAACAGTGCACCTACTGTATGTATGCTATCCACAGGCTTTGGATCGTCATAATGAGGATGATAGACAATTACTGTAGATGCAATCATAGCAGGATACAATTCTGTTAATTTGCAGGGGGTAATTTAATAATAAATTACTTAATTATTTCATTAATTAATTAGCAAGAAAATAATTTTTTTTTACAAGACTGATCTGAGTTTTGGTAGAGAATACACAGCTGCAGTTGAAGCAAAACAAGTTGGTAAGTTAGCTAAAAACTGGTTTTCATATATGTACCATATTGCCTTTAATAGTACTACTGGGGGAGGGGGGGTTTTATTGTTTCAATTGTTCCTAAAGAGGGAAGGATTATTGGAAAAGCAGGATTATTAAAAATGTGGGTTTATTGTTTCAAGGTGAGTTTTTCAAGGCACTATTAAAATCTCAACATATGTTTGCAAAGTATAAGGTCACTGATAGATCTAAAAAACAAGAAATTAAAACAACTGAAAATTGGTACAGGACAACCGCATACAAAATTAATAGAATAAGGCAGGTTCATTAGTGAAGTATCTTTAATAGGAAGGGCTGTGTTATTAGATAGAATACAGTACTATATCACATTTCATTGCATTTGAATAGAATTGTTGCTATGTAATCAATTAGGATTTTTCCAACATAAAATCAGGCCAAAAATGTGAATTATTGCAAAATGTCCCAATGAAATATGACATATAGGTGAAATTATTGTAAACCAAAGCATGATACAATCACAATTCCTTGCTTTTATTGTTTTTACAAAGTATGAGATAAGATTGAATTCAGTTAATGAAATTATATCTTGACGAAAACCAAATGGTGCTATTAATGCACTTTTAAACATTCATTGTTTGATTTTTAAATGGAAATGTCAAGTGGAATCTGTGAATCATCATCACCATCACCATCATAAATAAATTTTAAAACATTTTCTACCAATACAAATGTCTAATATGCAAGTCCAGATTAATAATGATAATTTTTGCTTATTTTCACAGCTCAACAGGAAGCACAGCGAGCTGCCTTTTTGGTAGAAAGAGCTGTCCAAGAAAGGCAACAAAAAGTTGTCCAAGCTGAAGGAGAAGCTAAAGCTGCTTATTTGATATCCTTTTAGAAGAAATTATGATGTACAATCAAATTTTGACTTAAGACTAGCATAAATGATTTTGACTACACCAGAAGACCAATGCCACCAAGTCAAATTTAATTTATATTGAGTACCATAAAGACCTAACCAAAATTAAAGTCTTGATTTAAACGTTAAATTTAAACTTAGATTTAATTAATTTGGTTGCTGGTCAATTGCAAAATCATCTAACAGACAGAGAGCATTATGAGCTTGAACTGAGTCTGGCTCAAACTCGATATGTGGCTGGCTTTAAATGATAGATTTAACATGGAATAAATTGATATCATTAAATTTGACTCTACATAAGTGTGACGTTTATAGAAAGAAAAACAAATCATGACAATGTTACATCAAATAGTGATGTAACATTGTTTGACATTTTGACTCACAGAGTGTTGTATTAATGGTGTTGTAGTTCTCAAACACATTTATTTAAGAAGTGTAATTACAAGTTAGCAATTACTTGCCTCTGCTGTTGTGAGCTAATCTTTAACTGATTCTCACCTTGGTCAAGCATTGCAAGAAAATCCAGGATACCTCAAGCTGCGGAAGATCAGAGCTGCACAAAGAATTGCACATGTGGTATGACTGCGTTTTTTAGTTTACAGTTAACAGCGAGTATGCCATAACATGTTATTGTTCTAGTCTTTCCAAAAATGGCAAATGACGAAAATTTAATTTAACAGTATATATTGCAAATTTTGAAAATTTAATTTAACAGTTTATATGATATCTTCAAGAAAGGAAAAGCCTCAAATGGAAAAGAAAGATTTATATGGAATACAGTTGATTAAATTTTGTTACAAAACGTGATTTAACAACATGAGATGGTTACAAAATGGAAAATGTTGTCCTAAATTCTCCAAAATTGTGTGACTTCAAATGGAATGGTCATCGTATAGGCATCATTAGGATATTAGGTTCAACTCATAGATTAAAAAGAAGTTTAGAAATGGTCACTACTCAGCTTGTCCAAAAATTACATGCTACTAATAAAATTATATACTAAAAGATAATGTATATATTATTCATGTATTATTTCTAGATGGCACAATCGCAGAATCGCATTTACCTAAGTGCTGGACAATTGATGCTAAATATCAAAGACACAGAAGATATCGACAAGTGAGTGATTATGAATTATTATTTTTTGTTAACATAACATACAGTGGAAGCACCTTATATTCTTTATTCATCCTCAGTTCAACAGAGGCAAATTTTGTAACAATAGTGAAATTGACACGCGAATTTCAAAGCAATTATCCATTGAAGACAAAGCAAATTCGATCAACCTGAAAATCAAAGCATTGGGTTGGCCGAAGGTTGCTTATTTTGATTTTACAGCTAAGAGAATTTGCTTTGTCTCTGATGGATAATCGCTTTGAAACTGACATCAAATGCACTTGAAAAAAGGCATAGACCCGAAACGCTGTATTACCAGAAATTATGCAATGGTATTCAATTTGTTTTTATTCATTATTTATCTCAAATATATGTGCTAACAATGATGTAAATCTATTTCCTTCCATTTTCAGAGCTCTTGGTGTTATGGAGACGAAGGAAACTCAAAGAAAAACGACTGCTGCTTCGGAATAAGTCTCAATGAACCATTAAGTTTGAATGGATGATTTAACTCGTTGTAACAAGACAAGGAGAGTTTCGAGTCATACTTGCTTAATTTAAGAATTGCCTTAAGAATTGTCAGGCTTCTTTAAGGTGACAAGTGGAGAATATGATTCAATGACTCACAACAAACGTGTAAATTGCATTATTAGTTATATAAGAAATGAAATCCCAAACAAAAATATTGATAACACTGCATTTCTTGTTTTTGTTTTTTGATTCTTAGCAAAATTTTGAAAATCTCTGCAGAATCTACCTTTCATGATAAGGAAATTGATCAAATATCTGAGAAATTCAATTTTTTATTCTAGAATTGGGTTCTACATTTGTTTGAACGAAGTTTAGTTTAACAACAAATTTCTACATTTCTACGTACATCATTTGTCAAAATTGACAGTGATTTTTAAAGATTTGAAATCTGAAAGGGCTTTCACAGTGAATTTCCTTCATTTTTACTAAATATCCAGTGAATTTTTAGTAAAAATGAAGTTGTTAGTTAAATATAGAAATTGGGAATCAATACGGCTCGATTTTTGTAAAAAAGACAAAAAACATTTAATGAGAATACATTTGTCATAACAAAAAATTTGCATTCAAATCCCTTACAAACTTCAAAAATCTTTCTGCCGCTGTAACTTCGATGAAAATGAATGTGCAAATGCAAAAATTAATTTCTAAAAGGTGGATTCTGAGGGTAATTCATTTGCAGTACTCCAGACTAGCCTTCTATGCGCAGACTTTACTGCTACACAGGAGATTTCTGTATTTTTAATTATTACGTACAGTATTTTAAACACATTTGTGTATACTAGTGTACATTGAAATGGCCGTAAACACTAGTATGCTAGCTCTTTGCTTTTTCAACTTGTGAACCTGCGACAGCAAGAAGCTCTTCTCCAGATCCTGCAATGTTAAGATGTTAGTGGATCAAATTATCTCCAGTGACGACATCGTCATTTTCAATGTAGAATTAACGTCCGCGGGTTATCCCAGATACATGACAAACAGTGTTCGTTATTAAAAGGAACATTTCAAAAAACTTCGTTATTAAAAAGGAACAGAAATGTCGTGTGAAATGTACAATTGTTATTTGTCATATATCTGGGGATAGTCTCAAGCACGTTGAGTCTATATGATCTAATGCCCACCGTCACATATGGGCATCCAAAAGGTACGTACCCACTCGCACCTTATTGTAAGCACAAGAACAGTAGGAACACCTACCTTCGAGTCCGTAATAGAAGGGGGGGGATTTTTTTTAACTTTTTAAATTAAAGAACCTTTTTAAACTGAGAACATTTTTAAATTCATTTTTTAACCTTCTATGCTGCTTATAACAAGAAATTACTGTGAAAAAAAAGAAGCAAAAACGGAAATTCTCGGCAGATTTTCTTAAAAATTAATAAGCGGTGGCGTCGAGAATAGTGATACCGGACTCGAGAATAGCGATACCGGGTAAACAAAAAAAAGTTGCGACGTTTCAAAAATCACCAAAATTCGGGTGTGTTACCAACCATAATCATTTTTGCATTGCCATGTACAAGAAGGGCAAAATCAATTGTGGCAATGTCAAATATTTCACCACCACGTTTAAAACAATGTAATTTTGACGGTTTTGAAGCTACCTGGTTTTGATGCATGGTATAAGTTGCTGTGAGAAATCAACAAATCACGGTAAGTGCAAGTTGCCATCATTTCATATTGTTTGAAATGTTATAAATATCCAGCAAAAATATAATTTCTACATTAAACGCTTTAAAAGATTTTCTTAAATTTAAATTACAAAATTTTTTATCTTAAATTAAGTTTTTCAAGCCGAAATTACATCATTCGTCAAGGTTACCAAAATAACGGCAATTTCTAAAATTAACTTACCCTTCTCACGTTAGCAGAAAAACAAATGTTTGAAATTTGTAATAAAATCAAATTTTTGTGATTTTTCAAACGCCTGAATTTGTTTTTGGGTCACCAGATAGATGTGTGAAATACTCGTCCATCAATGTCGATCTTATACAAATTCAGCTTAAATTTGTAACCAAATCAATCCAGGGAGTCATTAGTCATCTGTAATGGTCATATGATCATTTGTATGGTCATTATCAAAACCTCCAGTTTTGCATAAACACAACATGGCAACTAAATTTGGTGTAACTCAGCGATTATTAATTCCATTTTGCTAGGCAGAGTATCAAAATTAAAGTTGAAGCCTCTTTCATAACATTAATGAAGAATTATCAATATCTGTAGCTGAGCTCCTCCATAGCAGCTTTGATAACATATAGCATTTTTAGGGATACCCGGCGCAAAAACAAAAACAAAAAACATCACAAACGTACCTGAACCTTCTGTGACTTTCTCAAAACTCTGCAAGGCTTTGCTTGTGTTTCTTTGAAGAAAATCAATTTCAGCTGGAGTGAGCTATGGAAAGACAAAACAACATGTAAAGTTAAAGTCTGACATCTTTCAGTATTTTAACAGTATTGTTACTTGTCATTAAACTGCTTTCATTCCATTTATAAACATTTTAGGAGTGTTGCCCTTTTCATTTATAAAAATTTAAGAGTACGTAACGACTTGTTTTTCAAATTTTAAGGGACTGTTTTACAATGAATTAAGTAACTATTTTAAATGAAATTAAAAGCAAAATAAACCGCTCCGTCTTAAATATATTTTTTAGATTTAGAGAGTGCCTGCTGTGACTCAGCTGAAAAACAACTCCACAATTTTGCTTCTCTAAAACATGTCCACTGGAATAATTTTTTCTCAGAAAACATAAATTTCTTCTACACTGCAAAATGTGTTTTAAGTTTTTACGAAAATGAAAAAAATTGCATTTTTTTCTTCTATAGTCAAAAATTTAATCAGGGAAACGAAACAATTACAGTCACAGAGGTTTAACAATGGGTTTGGCAGGATTGGTGATTTTTATAAGTGGGACATTGGACATACTATGTGATACAAGTTCTGCATGGATGACTCTTTGAAGCACTGTGTGTTCCATTATTTTAATTCGACATCAAAATAGCTTCCAATTAAAATGATACAATGATAAATTTATCAAAATCGAATTTACATACATTTAAAGTTACAATAAGTAAAGGTTACAAAAAAAAGAAGAAAAATAATCGAATGTACAATATACATTAACGAAACAAAATAAAGGAAGATGTTACATAAATTTCAATTATACAATTTTCGTTCACGATTAGAGAATAATTTCTATGGAAGAATTAATATAATTACTGAAGAATAACACCTTTGAATAAATTGGGATATTTTGCGAAACAAGTTTTTTCTGTAACTACATTCTATTGTCCAAACATTACGAAAAGATGCTAATTTATGATGGCCATGATGGTACTTGTCTTGAAAGCTGCAATAATATTGCATAATACTGTTCGAAAGCTATATCTATATATTTTATAAGAGGTGTTGGTGACAAGGATATCTTACTGTCTCCCCGAGTTTCTTCAATGCAGCCAAAATCTCAACAGCTTGCTGACTGTATGCATCTTGTGAAATTTTGCCAAGGTTAGTATCTCGTTGTAACTACATTGAGAAAATAGCTATAGTATATATATATGAGAAATTATAACACCAAACGTATACCAGACGAACAAGGCCAGATTTTGTAACAATTGTGAAATCAACACGCAAATTTCAAAATGATTAACCATCGAAGAAAAAGTGAATTCACTCAAGCAGAAAATCAAAAGAAGCAAAGCCACGTTTTGATTTTCTGCTTGTAAGAATTCGCTTTGTCTTGAATAGCTAATTGCTTTAAAATTGGCATGTCAATTTCACTATTGTTACAAAATCTGCCTTTGTTTACCAGATGAGTAAAAAAAAGGTTAAACGATTGCTTGCCTACAAATTTGAGGTAAACTATACGATTTTAGTATCTTAAAGGTTCCTGTGCAGAGACGAAAAGCTAGCGTAGACACTAAAATTTGTGTAACTTAATCGGGCACTTCATTCATTGGTTATGAGCTATTTTATTGCTGCTATTGTTTTTCACTACAGAATAACATGATGAAATTTGACTAAATAAATTTTCATATGCAAATTAACTTTACCTCTATCCAAAATACCTTTAAAAATTTGTCACATGTTTTATAACAAAGGTATAAACCAAAAAATGTTTTCCGTTTTTTTAAATCATTTAATAAGCAAAATTAAGTCAAGTTTCAGAAAGGTGGATTGCAGAGCAAATAGAAATTACAAGATGATTGGAGAATTGGAAGCATTGGCAGTTCAGATTAAATATTTTACTGTTACAAATGCAATTCTACAATTCAACGAAGAAGAAAAATTATGAGAGAGAAACAATCTTTATTAGAAAATTATTCAAAGGGTTTAGAGGTCTGGATGTGTTACAATATTATACGGAATGACCTATATGAGAATGATATTCATGGCCATACAGAATGACCTATAGAAATTTGTTATTTGAAAGGTTATTTGTTAATTGACCCACGCAAGGTAACACTATCACATTTTATTTGTATCATAAACATGGAAAAACAAGAACTAATGTTCTGAATCCTTCTTGATATAATTTATTGAGCACAAGGGGGTCAAAGCATCCCCGAGTTATTTGAATTTGTAAATGATACTTTTAAGAATGATGTTTGATATTACTTGAAAATATTAAAGAGAAAGCTTGATCTCTGGAGGGTAAATTTTTCCCATTCTGATAAAACCTTGATTTGAAACCATTTGTTCTTTACGAGAGTTGTCAGAATGTGGATGTACACAGCCATTCCATAGAAATCACACATCTTAGTGAAAAATTATAATTTAGAATTTACAGTCAAAAACCAACTTTTTGAATAGCTAAACACCTTATCAATTCAAATCCAAAAAAGGGTGTGGCAGTATCAATGATAAGCACCATTATCAAGGTTTTCACCAAATGAATTTTGTATCATTTCACTAATTTATTTTTCAGTTTTCAGCCAATAAAGATTTTGGGCTTGTGTAAAGTTTTTTAACTTCTCTAAGCATCAGAGAATAAATTGAAAAATCTGATTCTTTGTCATGAGTGTGGTCATTGTGTAAGGTAGCAATGAAAACACCCCCAAATGAATGCTCACACGAGTCACATTTTTCACAAGAAATGTATTCTCATTTGTAACATGAAATATTTTTTTATCACAATATGAGCATAGTTTGGTCTTCATATGAGCATGCATGGTGGCCCTTAATTTAAAAATAAACACCCCTATAGTTTTGGTAAAAAAACACCCTCAAGTTTGGTCACACTGACAGCAATTGTTACATTAGAAAACTCAGGTGTTTAAAGGTTCATTATTAAGGAGTGCAAGGATAATCTACAAATCTACACAAGAAATTCATTAGGAAGGGTCCCTTAGGCTGAAAGTATTTGCTGGTGTGATTCCAATAAAGGGGATAGCCAGGTATCATACATACAGTATAGCAAGGAGATGTAGATGGTTGCAAAGACATACAGTGCAGAATCATCTATTCTCAAGGAAGATGGCAAATAGAGTGAAAATGAAATATCAGATCCATTGAAAGTCCATAATGGTATGCTGTTTGCTGAGAACCAACAAGCTATTTGTTTCTTGTGTGTGCAGTAAGAATCGACAGCAATGACAACATCACATTTGAGGTTGTTCATCAGATCTGTTTTTGCATCAATCCCATGGAGTTTTTGCAAATAATTTCAAGACCACTGATGTACTAGATTCTGTATTAGATATCCCCATGGCATGGCAATGTCAATTTCCTCATCAAGGTGCTTAACAGTAAAGCTGATTTTGAGAAAGTAATGGAAGCCTTTGAGGAATTTCAAGAAGCCCAAGAACTAACTTTAAAGAACAATAAATTATGTTTGATACCTCTGCTAATCTTTGCCTGAGTTGACCAGGTTGCTTTTTTGCAAACAATTTGATTACTTCTGGTGTTTTAAATGCTTCACTGATGGCAGCCTGAATTGCCTACAAAATAACATTTTTCTTGTTTACAATACATCATAATATGACTGGGCAAAACAAAACATCTTACAATACATCTTACTTGGCAAAACAAAATGTTATAGAAAAATGAAATGTTCGCTGATATTTTAAATCATCTTTCGATTCAGTAAGAAATATGTACAACATAAACAACTTTGTAAACATATCAATGATTAAGTTCCAAATGCAAACGATATACTCTCCACGGGGCAGTACAACCAGGCTTGGGTAGGGGGCATGTTCTATATTTTGGGGTTTGGGATTTCAATTTGAAAATATATTTTTGGGGGTTGAACAATATTTCATAAAACATGATTTCGGGTTTAAAAATTTGAAATCTTATATTTTTGGTGAAATATTAAGGAGTAGCACATAAATGTTAATAAAAGGATGTTATAGGCAGCAAAGTTGCACCATAAGATGGGCCATACTATTATATTTTTGGGGGTTGAATTTCATTTCCATTATATTATTGGGTCAGCTCAAGATTTTGTTGGACACACCCACCTCCCCCTACCAAGGTTAGATGGTACTGTATCCCTGGGATAAACTCAAAGGAAAAATAACTGAAAAGAAAAATTTACAGAGATTGGTTGTGAAAAAATGAAATTTGTTAGGTGCAATGTCTCACCAACTGCATACTGTTCAATTCGTCAACAAGAGTGACATTACCAGCAACCATCTTCTTCAGTGTTTGGTCAAACTCTTTCAACTGTTCTAATGTTTCAATCTTTGTTTCTTCATATTCATCATCATCAAGGTCCTCTCTGAAATTTAAGAACATCAATGTATCATTTATTTTATGTTTTATTAATTCAGTTTATGTTTTATTAATTCATTTTTCAATATTCATATTTCTTAATTATTTTTGGTATTTTTTAAAAAGATATTTTAGATAATTTACCTGCAATCTTCCAGATCTGACAGTTGTGCAACCAATCTGTCAAGTTGTTCTTCTAAATTGTGTCTTAACTTGTCAGTCTCGCTTTTTCCTCTAGATGCCATATTTGATGTTACTTACATAGCATGACTTGTTACACTGTAGTCTAGAATTAAGAAGAAGAACCATGAAAGAAATATACAGTGCCTACAGTAGATATATAAATTTAGGTGTTAAAAAATAATAAAAGCAAGACAGTTTTTATTGTTGAGCAATAAAAACATACATATGTATCCAAATGTATTTTTATAATCTTTATAATCTTCATAACTATTATCTTTTATATATATTATTCATAATTACTAACCATATTATATGTTCTTACTGTTGATGTTTGTGTTCAAACTTTTGTTAACAAATATGTATTGTGATTTATTGTATTTAGGTTTATTATTTCAAGTATTATTTATGGCCCAAGCCAGATTAGCCCTGCTTCCCTCTTGGTTGGGTTACGAAGAATGAGATTTTTATATCTAATTTTATCATATCCATTTATCTGTAAACTTTTTGCACTCTTGAATAAAAATGATGATGATGATATGTTCATTGTTTTGCAGCAAAGCAAAGATGAATGAGCTTTTGCAATATTAAACTCGCATGTGATTTTAGTTTACCTTTATCCCAGATATATTTGCTATTATATAAGTTTACGTTGTTTGCTCATTTCAATATCGCATTCATACGCTATTCCCATATTTACGACTTTGACTTTGGTATTTTTTATTTAGATGACCATGTATGAGCGTGTAAGGCTAGGTCTACACAGTACAGTATTCCACGCCCACAACAACAAGGAAATGAGAATAATGATGAAAATAAAAAAAAAGCATCAGCACCAATCAAGAAAGATATATATATACATTTCCCGCCAGTCCTACTTAGACAAGAAGAGCACGCATGGACGGTCCAGCACTGCCTGTCCATTCTGGGATCGGGGGCCTTCCCACCAAAGATGTAGGCCAAGGCCGAAAGAGACAAATCGAATCTCTAAGTCTCTATTTGTTTTGCTTGTCTTTTTTAGAATGATGCATGCCACACACACACAGTCACAGATGGCCCACCACAGGGCCTCCTACCCCAGACTGGAAACTTTGTACTGCGCGCGGAAGATCTTCCGTTTCGTTTTAAGCCAAACAATGAAATAACAATAGATCTATTGTTTTAGAAACAATTGTCCGATACCAATCTTCCGAGCGCATTTTGGAAAGTATCCAATCTGTCTCCTACCTTGTGAAACTTGGTTGTGCATCAAAATCTAAAGTGTCATACATATATATTATAATCACACACACAAAACATAACTACAATATGAACAATAACATCATCGCGCCTGACAGCAATAAAATTAAAACAATTTAACAATGAACTTACTTTTTCAATCGCCACAACACAAGTTTAGGCTTAGGCCCTATCACCCGCCCAAGTCTCCATCTCATTTCCGCATCATATTTAAACACCGAAACGAGACCATTCAGAAGCAGATGAGATGTGACGTCATAGTACTATCAAACCTTGCAAATATGTCAATTAATCTAGTCTTCAATAATTAGCTTTCTGTTAAGATAGACCAGACAAACGAAAGGGAAGTTGTCTTAATGTGCTATTGTATATAATATTAAATGCGATCTTTCTGTTTATAAAATGGTAACGTTAAACATACGGTCAATTGATCTACGTTCAAAATTGAATCTAAACACCCAACAAATCTTACATTGCAAACATTTTCATCTAAAATAAGCAGAAAAGAAAGCATTCAAAAAAATACATTTCGAACTGGGTTCATTAAGAAAAAAAATTAAGCAGATAAAAGATTTAAAACATGATCTCAAACACCAAGAGAGGGCACTGAAGAAAAGGAGGAGCATGGATCATCCCAGTGCCCAGCCTTCCTTTTAGGCGAAATTCCATTCCCAGTCTGGCTGCGTGTGGAAAGAAAAGTCAGGAATATACGCATTCTAATAAAAACTATGTTCATTCCAGTCCCAATCTATGTAGTATTGATCCCAATTTCAGGAAAATATTTAAACATTCGAATAAGCCCCCACCCCAAACATTTTTTGCGAAATAAGCCCCACACCCTCGAATAAGCCCCCATGGGGGGGGGGGGGGTAATCAATTTTAACAAAAAAACATCATATCGCTAATTCTTTTTTCAATTATCAAAGTTATCACTCAATTCGTTGCTCAATTACACAAAATGTGGCTGCTTTTACTATTTTTAAATTCTTGTCAAATTTCATCTCAAAATTGTTATATCTGCCTTTCTTTTCGATTAATTTTCCAACGAGAGTTGTTGCTATTGTCTACTGATTTGAGCATAGTGACCAGCCTCAAGTAAAAAAAGAAAACTAGCCTTGACAATATTTTTGGCTCCCAATAAATGAGCCCCTCCCCCTCGAGTAAGCTCCCACCCCAAAATATTTTTTGCAAAATAAGCGCCCGGGGGCTTATTCGAGGATTTACGGTATGTGCTCATAGAAGACAGTACCTAACTCTTAAGCTTACCTAATTATTCGAACCTACCCAACTTTCCACCAAGCCCCTTTATTCAGACACTATTATTGAAAATTCATGAAATTCCCAGCCACCCTTTTATTTCAACTCCCACTCTATTAGGGATCATACAGTAATGACAACATCAGGGGACAATTATTAAAATTATGACAATGTAATCAAAATTAGGGGCCTATATTTATGTCTGCCCCAAAAATGCATAAATTATTTTGAAAGCAGTATGCTGCACTAGGTATACAATTAAATCACACTACAAAACGCAATAAAGAAATATGTCCACCAAAGTTACAAACATTATCGATCATATATATGCCTTCCCTAGTCATCCCATTCAGTTAAAATCGTACATCCAAGTAGAATCGCTTTCGCACAGTGCAATGTCATTAACAGAGATCACAGTGATCATAATCACATTGGTAGTAAATGATCATCTCTTTCATCGTCACTACTGTCAATGTCTAAAGCATCCGACATACCCTGCAAATTAAATGTGAAGTATGTTATGTCATTTATCATATATATGCATGTATAATATGTATGTTATCCAATATAACAAATTCCCCATAACAAATTCAAATTTAAAAAGAATTTAAAATCAAAGCAGAAAAGTTTTCATCTATTTTCCATAAAGTTCAAAATAAAGAAAACGCTACCATTAATCCTTTAAAGTTGTGTTCTTATCAATAATAACGAGCAGGAAACAGGGAGCCTACTTTAGATTTAGAACGAGAAGGGTTCAAGTGCTAGTACGATGTTGGAAATTTGATCCCAAAAGCAACTTTGCAAGCAAGAATTTCGTGAAACAAAATATTCATGTCTAAACATGACAAAGCGATTTGTACCCCAAAAATAGGTTTTACACCTTTCGACGCAACGAAGCATATCACAATGAACAAACCATAGAGAATACCTTTTTCTACTTATTTTGACTTGATCAAATGCAAAGGTGTGAAATAAATTAAATCCGATTGCAAACCGCATCGTTATGGTGTTACATGAGAACCTAAAACTAAACTTGTTTTTCAAAAATTTTCCTTGCCACCATTCTTGTAACAAAAACCGTTTTCCTTGTTAACCTTAATTTTTACTTTTACAATATCAGATCTTTTTTTTGGATTAAACCAATCGCTAAATTAAGCATCTTTCCTTTGTGTAAATGATTAACAAAAAAAATGTTTCATTATACCTTATAAGCGCTCGCAGGATGCTCAGATCGTCTGCATACAAAATCGCATCCATCCTTAGAACAAACAAAAAACAATTCAATAAATACATAAACAGAAAACTAATAAATAAATAAATCAAACATCAAAGTCGTAGCAATATTTAAACCTTTAGAAACTTACACAGAATACAGAGTAGAATACAAAGATACTGACATCAGAACGACACAAATTTTATTATCGAAATGACATTTGTCACAATAAAAAAACAAGACTCCAAACTCAATCAATATTGATTCGATCATATCTTCAAAAACTTGTAAAAACAGTCCATGTACATATGTGTATGGTATTAGTATGCCAATAACCAATATAAGTAAACCATACTTAGTACTGGCATAAATGCAAATTTTTATCCCCAGATGTATGCCAAATAGTATTCGTAATTCCCAAATGTATCCCAAATGAAATGTACAATTATTTTTTGTCATACAGCTGGGGATAGCCAGCACACGTTAACTCTCCACAACTTAGTACCGATCAATAACTACATTTGTATGCAGAAAATTTCATTCACGTATTTGTACATATTTTCTTTATCAGGTCAGACGCACATGGGTTTATTTACCATCATTCATGGGATGTTATTTCTACATTTCTCACGTTTTCGTTTCAATTTCCTGTGATCCATATCCTAAATGTTTAAGACGTTGGATTTCAAATATAATATGTACGAAGTATCCACAATAAAATGTTATTTACGAAGTGTCTACAATAAAATAATATGTACGAAGTGTCTACAATAAAATGTTATGTACGAAGTATCTACAATAAAATGTTATGTACGAAGTATCTACAATAAAATGTTATGTACCAAGTGTCTACAATAAAATTTTATGTACGAAGTATCCACAATGAAATAATATGTTTGAAGTATCCACAATAAAATGTTATGTACGAAGTGTCTTCAATAAAATAATATGTTTGAAGTATCTACAATAAAATGTTATGTATGAAGTATCTACAATAAAATGTTATGTACGAAGTATCCACAATAAAATAATATGTTTGAAGTATCCACAATAAAATGTTATGTACGAAGTGTCTACAATAAAATAATATTTACGAAGTGTCTACAATAAAATAATATGTACGAAGTATCTACAATAAAATGTTATTTACGAAGTGTTTACAATAAAATGTTATGTACGAAGTATCTACAATAAAATATCCACAGCAAGGATTCAATCTTTTGAACATGCACATTATAATGGTTTGTCAATATGCTGGGTACCCATATGCAGAGTCCAGACGAGCAAACTTCCTTCGACCGTAAAATATGATGTCTAGAAACCTTCCTCATTAAACAATAAAAAACAGGCGTAGTTTGGGTGTGGCAGGTAATTTTCTTTTGTTTTCTTCAACCTACCTCAGGTCAGTGACCGACTCTGACAATGATAAAAATGAAAAAATGTTCACTTCATAACTTAATTAGTTTACATTGAACATCAAACAAAAATAAGTAACACCAAGAAGTTGATACTCACAGCCGTCATATTACCAAACGATCTCCAAAAGGAGTAATTTGGCATTTGTTCAATTCCTTTTGCACCTCTAACAAATCTCTGATAAAGGAGGCCAAACAACAAATAGGCAGCAAATAATGAAATTAAACTGAAAAAAAAAATAAAACATACCATGTACGTTTAATTATAAAGAAAACAATTTAAATAAAAAGCCTTAAATTTTATCAAAATAAAAAGTTCAAAAGCTAACCTGTGCCTGCCCTCGTGTAAACAGGCCCTAAAAAAGTGTACATAACAGTTTGAGTTGGGAGTTCAAAGTTAAACGAGATTGAGTTAGAGAGCTTCCAGTATGGATTAAAAAACTATCACGACCCGGACAACACTGTATTGTACAGAATTAAATAAGTCTAAACTTTTAAGTTGTTAATATATCCTATGCCACTACTGTTTGACTATTAATTTTCAGAATTTCCCCTCTCATTTTTCCATGATTGAAAATACATACAATTTAGATTCAAAGAGAACTTACACAATTATAAATATGACTCCCCCACCTAACCCTTTGGAAGGTTGGCAAACATCTTTGTGATTCAATTCAAACAAATAGTAACATCCCCTCTTTTGTTCGTTGTTTTCATATCTGCTTTCCTCGATCACTGTTAACTGTGGTTTCTAAATAGATTAAAGATAGATTGATTTGCAAAAAAAAGCAAAGAACAACATTTTCAATGATATGATACAGGGTAGCCTAAAATGTTTTTGCGTAATATAGTACATTAACTGCCAAAATTTTCGGACGGTAATATTTCGGACGTTTAATTTCCGGACGTAAATTTTTCGGACATTTTAAAACCGATTTCGGACAAAAATTTCAGACATATTCTCTTACCCATAAAAGTTTGCAAAGTATGCAAAGTAATAAAATGAACACATGAATGTAACTCATTGTCTCGATTTAGATCATTTCTACAGAACTTCAGGAATTTGCCATTAAGAAACAACTTGGCAGGACCGTTTACTGTCAAGTCCAATGGCTGAAATTCATTTGTTAGATTTGCAGGCACAAAAACGGACAAACAATGATTGGCTTCAATAATATCTCGTACTTTGTCCTTTGAATACATCGTAAATGAAGAGTGCCATTTGATTTTCCAAGCCGAGTTCCTTACGAGTTGCATCGACGTAAGGAAACACAACATTTTCAAGATGTTCAACAACAGCATCCTCATTGCTCCAGCGATTCTGGCTATGAGTAACGTTAAAACCTTCTGGCCACTCAATGTCTTGCGGGTGACAACGGTCTGTCTTTCCTTCGTAAATGAGTTGCATTGGGAGAAAGTTTCCTGTTTTTGTCACCGTAAACGTCCCGGTTATCTGTTTTTTCTTCCCTTTTCCTACAATTGGCACACTTTTTTCACCTTTAAGGTGAAGAGTGTGCCTTGGCGAACTCACATAGGACAATGGTGTTTGGTCGAAGTTTAAAATCAGTTCGTCTGGAATATCATGCCACTCCCGCAAAGTCTTTATGTCACGCTGATATTTCAATTTTACCTCCTTCAGAAGACCAGGAGCTACTGGCAGTTTGGCAGTTGTGCCTTTGCGTCGGCACATTTTCTTACCAACCCTCTCCATCTGTCGCAGCACATTGCGTCCCCAACCTCTGTTCAAAGACAGATATCCGCCATTCTCAACCAGGATCGATCTGTCATTTCCCAAAATGACACATTTGGCTATGTTGTTGACAACAGCAATAGTCACTGGCGCTCCCTTCAAACGAAGTGCTTCGACTATTTCAACTGTTTTTGACATCAGCACTTCTGGCAAAAGACACTTCCTTCCCCGTTTCCTACTTTCCAATGCGGAACCAGATGGTTCTGTAGTGTTGGCTTGTTCAGTTTCAATTTCTATTACCAAATTTTTAAAATCAGAAACCGTTTGCTTCTTTAAGCCAGGGTACTTACTATCAAGCATTCGAACAGTTTTGGAAACACCGTGTTGTGCAGTATGCTTGCCTATTTCCAACTTTTCCTTTGCTGTCCAGATACGGTACTTGCCACGCGGCGCTGAAGTCTTTTTTGTTTCAAGGTTCTGAAGGCTTTTAACGACTTCACAGCGCTCTCTTTGTGTTACATTCGGTGTTTCTTCTGATTCCAAATCTTTAACAACAAATGATGTTTGTTCTGGAACTTTTTTGAAGAAGTTATAAATCGACATCTCTGCAGACAGCAATCAACAAAACCAAAAACACGCGGGAAAAATGTTTCATGTTTCAATTTCTTAAATCGAGGCTAATTTTCCCCGCCGCAGCAAATCCGACATCAAACAATTCGAATTCGAAAATTGTTTTGGTTTGGTTTTAGAACAATACAACATTACCGATGGATGGTAGTTTCACAACATTTGTCGCCTTTTGAGGCTGGCATACTTATGGAAAAAGCGTATGGCCTAACCCAAAAAAGGGGGAAAGGTTTTTGCGAAGAAAGAAGAAAATCCTGAAGCGCTTTTAATCGATCCTTAATCCGTTGCCTGGAGGCGCGAGTCACGATCAAAATTAGTGGCAGACGTAGTTGGAAATGTACCAAGAGAGATTTCTAGAGCCATCTTATTTTTTATGCACCACGGAGGTTCTGTTGAGGCTGTTGTCCACGATGATAAGTATAGACCATCCGCGATTCCTAAAGGCGGACTTGAAATTGTGTTAGAAGTGACGTTCGTGATATCATTTGAAAAAGGGCATTATTTATCGAGAATGAAAGAACTGATTGACAGCAATTACGACTTATCTGTAGAAGGTATTGAAAAGGAGGAGACGGACAGTGAAGAGGATGACGATTGCATTGTATTGTTTGATGATCAAGATTAAGAAATTGTTCATGTTTTGCGGTATATGATAATAAATTTAGTACGCCACATGGGTTGTGTTTTCAATGTTTGATACCCTATTAGAATATCAATGTCTTTATATATATCCCCACAATTTTTGGACACCAAAATATTCGGACGGTAAAATTTTCGGACGGTTCAATTTTCGGACGGTCAAAATTTTGGCAGTTAATATACATTGATTTAAGAAGCTTCATTTTAAAGTTTGATACCTTGTTTGCTAAAATTTACCAAGTAATCCTTGAGCTAACTACATACTTTAAAGGAAATCCAAAGTTAATAACTTTCTCAAAGCCATTGTCTAGATATTTTCATCAAATTGCACAAGCAGATGCTCTATTTTTGTTTTATTCAGTATACGGTAAGTGCTCATTGGGAAAATCACAAAAAATGTAGCAAACTGTGAATTAATGTGAATCGAAAGATGTAAAGGGATCTGCTTTAAAAACAAACTGCTGTTGTGCCAATACAACACAGTGGGGGGCCTGGAGACTTTTCTTTGAAATTAATCACATTAAAAATAATGCTCAAATACAGTTTGTCAAATTTGCTTGGAGAATTAAAATTATTGTATATTTTTAGATTACCCAGTCCCATGTTGTTTGCCATTTTTAACTTTGTTGATCAACTTTAAAATTCAAGCATAAACAGAACTATCAAAGCTAAAGCTCCTCCACAGCAGCTTTGAAATTAGATGTTTATGCCTGTGACTCCCAGTTCCAGAGAGAGGTCCTGATTTGTTTTCCCCCTGTAAACAACATTCAATTAAACAATAGTGCTGCATCAAATCTTCCTTAAAAGTCAATAACAACAAAAACACATCAATGAATAAAGTGCATACAATACCTTTCCGTTTCTTTCACAAATTAGTTTCACCCATGCTTCCCTCTTCTGACCATCACAGTGTAAGTTGTACGCTTTCCCATCTCGGTACATCAAAAGTATCCAATCAGCTAAAAAATAAAATTACCTGGTAATATCTTCTTTTTATGATAGTTTTGTATACTTGAGATAAATGTGAAAATGACTGCAACCAGTAATATGACTGCGACTATAAACCAGAAGACAACTACAGCATTTTAACATCAGCAATTGTTATTGTGGCAGCACAAGAAGCAGGTAACTATCTGCAAAGTATAAATCCCATATATGGTTATTATCTTGTTCAATCTTATGTTCTAGTTTAAGGGAATTTCTCTTCTCCCCAAGGCTATCTGAATTTTTAACATATTGGGTGGATCATTTATCTCCACAGGAGCGCCTGCATTGAAACTGGTGTGAAAAATCCTCTTCCATGTAGAGGCTATTCTAATAAAAAAGAATGGACAATGTTTTATCACAATAAAACTCTGAAATGTATGCATTCATTAAAAAAGGTAACATTTTGAAAATTTTTAAAATTAAAGAACCACAAAGAATCCGGAACGCAGAATCCTCTCAGTCCACTGAACACTTATCATAAACTTATCTTGCAAATTCTGATAATGCAAAGAAAAAATAACAAAATTTCGTTTTGAAATCTGGTAATGATCTCTAGAGCCTCCTTGAATGACCAGTAAAAAATAAGCTGACATTCATTGGTCTGAGCCTTGAAAAAACAACATTTCCTTAATCCTTCTTCTTGGACCCTTTTCAAACAGTGAAGCATTGTTTTTTTTATAAATCTATTATATTGGCAGGCTATCAAAATGTGAAGTTTTCAAATACTTTATGGAAATAATTATTTTCTGGTCCTTTCAGCAGCAGAACAAAATGTTAATTAGACAAATTGGGTAAGTATATTTTAAATGACAGCGAGTAAAAAATTGCAACTTTTTTTACTCACCTGGTATATATATACTGTATATAATATGCTAATTATCACTTACTTCCACCAACAGCAAAAGATGCATTACTTCGTCCAATCAATTTTAACTTGTTACCATTATTCTTATCAAGTTGAACAACTGCATCATATTGAGTTTTTGGATCATTTCCATCAGTACACAAATGTAACTTATAATCATAAACATCATTTGTTGAACCTTTTCTTGTATGAACATGATCTTTGAACTCAAACAAATTTGTTCTACAAAACAATCAGTATTTTAATTAAAATGAACTTTAAAATATAGCAGTGAACAGTTGAAGCTGTTTCAAATTTAATAAGTAATAATAACTACCCTTGTAACATTTAATTATAAATATTAATGATAATAATGAGCAACGTTTCGATGTCATGTTAACATCATTTTCAAGCTAAATGAAATAAAAGACATTGTTTGTATATATAGAAAAATAAACAATAGAAAGATTTTTTATCATGTGATGAGAATTTTGGCGGTTCAGATGATTCTGGGGGCTTTGGTTCCCAAGATTTTACTTGTTTGCCAATTTTTGTGCTGCTGAAATGAGCATGGTTGTTAAAAATTTGTTTATAAGACAAAGCATGAATGGAGCTTGTGGCACATTTGACATCATTAGGGCAGCAGATCGAAAACCTGTTAATTTGAATTGAAAGAGCAGACTGAAACTATTTTGCCAATTGCACTTTTTCATGAGTTTTAAATCTGCTCTGCTAAAATTGTATCATAATTAATTTTACACAATAATATTTTGTTAATGATTTGAAAATACTAACTTAACATTACAGAATTGGTGTCAAACTTATTAAACATCTTCAAAACCTTTTTTTTATTTGCATTGAAATCAAATAAATTTTTTTAATGGGCTTCTGTTCAGTCAACAACTGGCTAATAAAAGATATCACTATATTTATTACATAGAAAATGATACAATTTCTTGACAAAATGCTTATGCATTATCTTATGTGTTAAATTGAAACCCACACGGACAAGCAACTGGATTTGAATTTGTGGTTGGTATCAACCCATACTTTATCTATTGAATAGTATACAGTGTAATGTCTTTTCATGAGTAAGCCTTTATTACTAAAGTCTCGATATGTGCACAGGGTACAGAAACATATTATATATATATGCTTTTATTTTGAGGTATGTCACTCTTTGGGTATTTCTGCTCATCCGTTTCCCATCTTTTGCTTTCTCTAAAGATCAGTATTTTACTGCAGAATGTGACGGGGGGTGGGTGGCTGGGAGAAAGGTGGCTTTTTATTTTATAACAAAAATTTGTTGAGTTGCAGAATTTTTACCAATAAATAAAATATTTCCAAATTGTGCAAATCTTTGGATATGTTATCTTGAACACAGTCCATTTGTTACAAAATAGTATATATTTTATTTTGTTGTTTTCAGGTTCATATGGTGGCTCTTGATATTTTTAATGGCAGAAAATATGAGGACATCTGCCCGTCTACCCATAACATGGATGTGCCACATGTCAAACGCAAAGATTACCAGGTAGTTGTTTTTGGATTTTGTCTTCTAATACCTTACAGGTAGAAAAGTTGGTAAAAAGTGACCAAATTTTTAGCAAGTGACCAAAATTTTTTACTGACCAACATTTTTTACTGACTAAAATTTTTTTCTGGCCAAAAGTATTAAGGGTTATTAATGTAGATAATTACAAAGGAAAAGTTATATTCTTAAACCATTTGCTAAGAATGGTGAAAAGATACACATGGGCTGAAATGCAGAGTTTAAATTTTTAGTTGGTAAAAAGTGACCAAATTTTGAATTTTGGTTGGTAAAAAGTGACTAAATTTTGGACAAGTGACCAAATTTTTTACCGACTAATTTTTTTACCGACTATAATTTTTGCCGACTATTTTTTTTCCTCTAAGGTAGGTAAGAATTTATGTTTGCTGGAAGATAGTGAAAAAGAAAGTATAAGTAAATGCCAACTGATTTCATTTTTTAAAGTTGTTTTTAGTTTTCTAGATGTTAATGCATTGCTTTATTCAAAAACATTAAAAAAAATAATTGCAAAAGAAGTGACAAATTTAGCAGATCTGTAGTTCTATTTCAAAATTAGTATAGATCCTATAAATTAAACTTAATTATATTTAAAGGTGTTCTTTTATTAAACAGTTTTTAACATTTTTTAAAGGGGATTTAAGGTTATTAACAATTTTACGTTTTGTGTTTACTTGAATCGTTGTTCATGTCAATGTCAGGAAAAACTAAAATAGTTCTTCTTTTTTTTATTTTAGTTTCTCAACATCGATGATGATTATCTTGCTCTGATGGATGAAAGTGGAGCTATGAAAGAAGACATCAAAGTTCCAGACAATGATATCGGCAAAGACATCAGGCAAAGACAAGCAGCAGGTGATGAAAGCTTCTTGGTCACTATTCTCTGTGCCATGGGAGAGGAAGCTGCTGTGAGCACAAAAACAATGTCTGAAAAGTAAATTTATTTCCAAGACCATTTGGATGATTTGCCCCCAATATCTACTGTACATTCTGGTTTTTTGAACTCAGGATTTTCGGTAGCAATTAGCACACTTTTATTGACAGAAATATTATTAGTTACCAGAAAACCGGACTTCAGTTTTTACTTGTCTCTACTTCACTTAACTAGAAAAATAATCAATACTGTATCTTTTGACAATTTTGAGGTCCAAATTGCTCTCCTTTTGTTCTCATTTTTAGGGACATTTTTCTATTGTTTCAGAATGAATATGAGCTATTCATAAATTCCGGTTTAAGAACCGGCCATCAGATATGGGGATTTAGGGGAAGGAGGAAAAATTTATGTCTTAAAATTTTTAAATGCTTCTAACGGGGTGCTCAAAATTTTCCAATTTCTCCTCTATCCCCCTCGCAGTATATAAACTGGTCCCTTTGTGAGATTATGTTAATTCATGCAATATTAATAGAAATAAGACTTTTAATATTTGAATTCTATTTGTGCATTGCATTTTATCATTTCGAATCTCTAAGGAGTCAGACGAATGCGTTTCACACAAAAGATCGATTCAGTCGGGGTTTGTTTTACAAATGGTCCAAAATTAAAAACCTTTCACTGGTGGAGCCTTACCCAGGTTTCTTATATAAAAAAAACGTGTATAGCACTAAAGCCTGGTTATCATAAAATCGCAAGAGTCGAGACGATCGGCGACCTGTCGGCGAAAATCTTACGATCGTCTGCATGCGTAGGTTTCCCGATTTAATGGAAACTCTTTTGAGAAACTTCACTGCATACACCAACAATGTTCCCTGATCATAAACTGAATGTTCCCTTGTTTCCTTAAAGATTATTAAATTGTTCCCTTGTTCCCCGATCATTTTCAGGAATGTTTCCCAGGGCCCCTGTACGACCCTCGTCTCTGGCTCGGTTAAATGGGCTGGCCCACTATTTTGTGTTTATATGATCTCGCTTGAGACTGATCTCCATCCATGGTGCAAACACACTGGTTTTTGCGTCATCTCGAATCGGTCTTTTTTTAGATCTCTACTAAATCAAAGTTTTGCTCATGCGGAGGTATATGATCCATTTTATCAATTAACAAATAGAGTGCCGAAAACTTTAATTTCTTTTGCAAACAATGGCAATATTTGCATGCGAAATTCAAAATCACCGAACTCATCTTTGATAATTCGTTTTCCACACTTCGCAACTTGCTTGCATTCATAATTGAAATGAAAGTACTGATCAAACAATCGTGCAAATGGTTCGCACCTGCTAATAAAGTTTGCCCATCCTCCAACAGTGAAAAAGCTTGCAGTTTACACTGGTATGGAAAATAAGTGTACAAATGAACTGCTGCAAAGTTGAAGCATTTAATGTGATCTAAGGATAGTAATCGCCAGGATAGGGGGGGGGGGAGGGGTACATGTCCAACGCTCAGATTTGCGGGTGCTTTTATTTAGTAACCTGCGTGCATACTCAACTGGTTCCTTTTAGAATAATTTATCATTCAACTAAATTCTTGTGAAATGTACCAGTCGAATCTGGTCGCAGACTACTACATGGGTGGTTGTGTTATGAATTTCGACGTTTTTCTCATAATCGCGCATTGCATTGCAGGCGGAAACAAAAACAAACATGGCTGATGATAACTCTTTATTTCGTGTTGGTGTTAGTAAATGCTATTATTTCAAAACATAATCTATTTACTGTTTTCAAAAGCATCAAATCCACTTGAATATAGGACTTGCTCGGCTTGTAGACATTATTCATTTCATTGAATATGCATGCTTGCGTCATTAGTTCAGTAAATATTTCATGAACAATTCTGGCTTTTTCAATGGAAAAAAGTTTGTTATTCGTATTTGAAACACAATTTGTGTTGCACTGGCAACCCTGGCCACCAACGTCCAATGCACGATAGGAGGTACACGAACACGAAGACATGTATCGGGTACATAATTTAGTGAAGAGTGTGGTATGATAACATATTTATAAAAACAATTTCATGCCTGTAGTTCCACATTTCGACGCTCTTCAACAGGGTAGTGGACCTTGTATGAATTGTACAATATATATAAGGTCTACGCAACAATGAGCAAAATCTTGTTCTGGCCTCGAGTTCGCTTGAAGATTATTGAAAATGCTATTGTACTTCTTTTGTTTAACAACCAATCAAATCGCCTGCCAAATTTTTTGGCTGATAATTTGAATGGGTATTACAAAAACTATTTTTCCTTATTTTGCGCTCAAAGGTTGATAACGTTATCGCGCGGTAAGTCCCGCTCTTAACTTATTTCTGCAACAACAATAACAATGCATTTTGCCGCTCTGCGGTTCAATTACCTCAGTTATTGTGGCTCGAGATGCTAACTCAACTTCTTTGCTTTTAGGCCTGGCCTAACGATGTAACATTTGGTGCAACAATTGTTGCAAACCCAATGTTGCATTGTCTGGTTACCCATGTTGCTTCGTGCATTATCGAGCGGCATCGTTTGGCTGGTCATGGTTAGGGTCATAGGTCATAGAACATGTGTTGCACCCACGCATGCGCACAACAAGCGTTCGCTACAAAATTTATTTTTAAAATTAGTATATCCAAATATGTTTATCACAAATATGCACAACAACAATGGCACAAGGAAACAAGATACTCGATTAAAATCTCAGTTGCTTGGTCCCAGTTCATTAAAAAAAACACAGACAAATGCTGCAGGAGATGTTGACCCACTGAAATCACGCGTGCAAACACTCGCAACAAATGTTGCACCAAATTTTGGATCGTTTGGCCCGGGCTTTAATGCATTTTTATTATCATTCAACAGTATTTTTATTAGCAGAGTTCGGCGTGCTGGCCACAACCGGGAGGTTCTCCGGGGGCACTTAGACGTAATGGGTGTATTTAAACTTTAATTTGAAATTAATTGAAGCAGTGAATTTCTGCTAGGTGTTCATGAAGCTTATCTTATCTGCTTTTCCTTCAGCATTGTTTTTACTTTAAAACGATGAATGTAAATAGCGACATAACAAATCATAAATAACAAATCATACAGTAAATAACCAAAAAAGTTTCAATTTTACATGCCTCAATCGTCGATATCAGAAATATAAGGTAATTTATGAACTTGTGTCAATTGACGAGAACTTGATGTTTATTTTGTCGGAAATATTCCTTACCTCACTTTTTTAATACGTTTATTTGAATGATCCCAAAAAAAAATAAGTTTATTTTAAAGAAATACGAAGGAGCTAAATCGCCCCGCTCTAAATATAGAATTCAATTCAACTAAACGCAAACACGCGTAATGAAAATATACTTCCTGTGATCACATGAAACTGCACAAAACAAAATCTGTGGGAATTGGTGGAAAACATGAAATG
>JAYJMH010022439.1:0-19159 GCA_036873815.1 Phacellophora camtschatica
GTGGCAGTTGGAGATGCATACTGCAATTTGGGTGGCAGCTGGAGATGTTCACTCCGATTTGGGTGGCAGCTGGAGATATGTACAGGGATTTGGGTGGCAGCAGGAGACGTGTACTCCGATTTGGGTGGCAGTTGGAGATGCATACTCCGATTTGGGTGGCAGCAGGAGACGTGTACTCCGATTTGGGTAGCAGCTGGAGATGTGTACTCTGATTTGGGTGGCAGCAGGAGATGTGTACTCCGATTTGGGTGGCAGCAGGAGGTGTGCACTCCGATTTGGGTGGCAGCAGGAGATGGTCGTAGAAGGATTAGCAGTAGATGGTAGTTTTGTGCGTTTAATCTCTTCGATGTTTTTTAATTTATTTTTAATTTTTTTATCGCTCTCTTATTTTAGCTTCGATCCCCTGGTTGCAATTGATGAAAATCTACCAATAGCGACACAGCGGCCTTATTGTTTAAAATAATAATTCAAATAATTCTAACTCCTCCTCTTTAAATGAAACAACACGAGAAAATATACGGAACGTCGTGGGGATCGCTGATTCTCGAAAGTCAACATTCCTTACTTTTTGGATGAAAAAGATGTTTTCCAAAATTTGCAAATTCGGTCAAAATAGTAAGATAGTAAAATAGCCTTAAATTACGAGGTAATAGCCTTTTTCTTTGGCTAACAACAAAGTTTTTCAATATTGGCTAATTTGGGCCAAAATGGTAAGGTAATAGCCTTTTTCTTTGGCTAAAAATGAGGTTTTTCAATACTGTCTAATTTTGGGCCAAAATATTTAGTCTGTAGCTCTTTAGTCTATGTTTAGCATGTTTAGTCTGTTCTACAATAGGGGCTAATTTCGGCCAAAATTGTAAGGCTTTTGGCTTGGCTAATTTGGGTAAAGTTATCATCTTACTTTTAGCTGAGGTCGTGGTTCTTAATTATTGTCTAATTTTGGGCCAAAATGGTACGGTTACATTGGTAATATTGACTAAATTGGGCTAAAATTGTAACCTTTTTCTTTGCCTAAAAACGAGGTTTTAAAAAATTGCCTAATTTGGGCCAAAATGGTAAAGTTATAGCCCTAATATTTAGCAGAAATAAGGTTTTTAAATATTGGCTAATTTGATCCTATTCAATATGGGCTAACGATCCTATTCAATATGGGCTAAAATGGTTTTTCCTTAGCTAATATTTTGCAAAAATAATAAGGTTATAGCCTCATTTTTTGGCAAAAACGATGGTTTTCGATATTGTCTAATTTGGGTTAAAATGGAAAGGTTATTGCCATACATTTTGGGTGAAAATAATTATTTTGGGGAAAATTGGTAGGTAAGAGTTGATTTTTAGCTGATAACAAGGTTTTCGATAATGGCCAATTTGGGCAAAATTTTAGTTTTATAGCCTTAATTTTTAGATGGAAATGAGGTGTTTCGATATAGGCCAATTCTTGCCAAAATAGCAAGGCTATAGCCTTATTCTTTGGCAAGAAACGATGTTTAAAAACATTACCTTATTTGGGCCAAAATAGTAAGGTTATAGCCTTATTCTTTTTGGCTAAAAACGATGTTTTTCAAAATAGTATATTTTTGGCCTAAATAGTACGGTTATTGCCTTGGATTTTGGCTAAAAATAATGTTTTTTAAAATGGTATAATTTTGGCCTAAATGGAAGGTTATAGCCTTACTTTCAACTGAGATCGTGGTTTTTAATGACTAATTTCGAGGCAAATTGGTAAGTAAGTCATGGTTATTTTGAGGCAAATTAGTAAGTAAGCCTTGATCTTTATCTGAAAACGAGGTTTTCAATAATGGCCAATTTGGGCCACATCTTTAAGGTTATAGCCTTAATTTTTAACTGGAAATGGGGTTTTTCAATATAGGCCAATTTTTGCAAAAATGGTAAGGTTATAGCCATATTCTTTTTGGCTAAAAACGATGTTTTTCAAAATAATATATTTTTGGCCTAAATAATAAGTTTATAGCCTTATTCTTTGGAAAAAACGCTGTTTTTCAATATTGTCTAATTTGGGCTAAAATGGTAAGGTTATAGTTAGATTATTCAATATTGGCAAAATTTGAATTAGCTAATAAGGTTATACTCTTATTCCTTAGCTAAAAACAATGTTTTTAAATATTGGCTAATTTTGGACATAATCGTAAGGCTATAGCCATACTTTTCACTAAATAGGTATTTTCTAAATACAGTCCAACTTATGTCTAAATGTAAAGGTTATAGCCTGAATTTTAAATTAGTATGTGGTTCTTAATAAATGGCTACTTTTCAGGCAAAATTGTAAGATTATAGTCTTGATTTCTAGCTGAAAACGAGATTTCTTAATATTGGTCAATTTGAGCCAAATTTGTACGGTTATAACCTTAATTTTTAATTGGAAAATATGTTTTTCAATATAGACTGATTTTTGGCAAAATAGTAAGGTTATAGCCATTTTACTTGGCTAATAACGATGACTTTCAATATTATCTAATTTGGGTAAAAATGGTAAGGTTATTGCCATACATTTTGGGTAAAAATAATTATTTTGGGGAAAATTGGTAGGTAAGAATTGATTTTTACCTGATAACGAGGTTAACAATAATGGCCAATTTGGGCAAAATTTTAATTTTATAGCCTTAATTTTTAGATGGAAATGGGGGTGTTTCGATATAGGCCAATTTTTGCCAAAATAGTAAGGTTATAGCCTTTTTCTTTTTGGCTAAAAACGATGTTTTTCAAAATAGTATATTTTTGGCCTAAATAGTAAGGTTATTTCCTTAGATTTTGGCTAAAAATAATGTTTTTCAAAATGGTGTAATTTTGGCCTAATTGGTAAGATTGTAGTCTTTCTTTCAACAGAGATCGATGGCTACTTTTGAGGCAAAATGGTAAGTTTATAGCCTTGATTTGTAGCTGAAAGCGAGGTTTTTAATGTTAACCAATTCGGGCCATAATTGTACTGTTAAAGCCTAATTTTAAGCTGGAAATGAGGGTTTCAATATTGGCAAAATTGTGATTGATTGGTAAGGTTTTGGCCTTACATTTTGGCTGAAAAGGAGACTTTTAATATTGACAAAATTAGGATTAACTGGTAAGATTATACTCTTGTTCTTTGTCAAAAAACGTTGTTTAACAACAGTGGTTAATTTTAGCAAAAATTGTAAGGTTATAGCCTTATTATTTGGCTAAAGACGCTGTTTTTAAATAATGACTAATTTGGCAACAAATGGTAAAGTTATAGCCTTAGTTTTGGGCTAAAAACGATGTTGTTCAATATAGTATAATTTTTGTTCTTAATTGAGATCGTGGTTCTTAATTAATGGCTAATTCTGGGGGGCAAAATGGTAAGTTTATATAGCCTTGACTTTTAACTGAAAACGAGGTTTTTTAATAATGGTCAATTTGGGCAAAAATTTGTGGTTATAGCCTAAACGTTTAGCAGGAAATGAGGTTTTTCAATATTGGCTGGTTTTAGCTAAAATAGTCTGGTTATAGCCTTAATTCGCAGCTGAAAATAGGATTGCTCAATGTTGGATAATTTGGATTAAGTGGTAATATTGTAGCCTTGAGTTTTGTTGGAAAATTGGTTTTTCAATATTGGCTAATTTTAACCCTATTTGGCCCGGGTAGACAATTTGATATTTTTGTCCAAGGGGCGGCCATTTTGGACTTCCTTTTTTATTTCAGCAATCAATAGGAGTATGATTATGAAACCTCCCACACATAATAAACAAACATTGTAGATTTTAAAAATAGCATCTAATTATGTTGAATGTTGCTAGGCAACAAAAAAGCGATCGAAAAATGTGCAAAATAGCTATTCAACCTAAAAGGCAATATTAATTGCTAAAACCACTAAAAATTTCGATAATTAAAGGAAAAAAATAGTTTCAGATTCATATCAAGTAATTAAAGAAACAAAATTTGATTTAGAGAAACAATAGGGTTTAATTAGTGTTATTTGAAAAGTAGTTAGATAATTATGATAATTGCAGGTGTAAATAATTGATTTTTAATTGCCAAATTTCTTTCCCTGATAGATTAATGAAAAATTGTACAAAATCGATACATTTTGCTATTTAATGCAGTTATCTATTCTTAATATGACGTCATATAAATATATGACGTCATACATGAAAAAATTGCATACGTCAACGAAAATTAACAAAATATATATCAAAAGAATGAACATCTTGAGACGTATCGAATGGTGTCATTTATCAAACGATTAGCTAATTAGCAGTTAAATTAGAGGTCTTTTTACAGTATTGTTCTGAACCATTTGACAAATAAGGACCTATGGAGGTCACATGGTAGAACAATAGACCATAATTATACTATTGTTGTGAAGCCAATTAAATTTTAGGAAAAGTCAGGAAGTTTCAATACCTTACTGCAAGTAGTTTAGATGTTATTCAGGAGTGTTTGGTTGCATAATGCCCCCCCCCCCTCCAGGCCAAATAGGGTTAATACAAATTCCCGTGACGTCATTATTTCATACTCTTGCCCCTTTCAAAGGGGGGAAACACCTTCATTAGCTCATGAAACATTGCAATATATGCGTCATTTTGAAGAAGAAAGATTATCATATACATTGCTGTTGAAAATTGTCCCAACGGTTCTACCACTGACGTCATCACAAGCTAAATTAATTCGCAAGATTTTGAAGCAAACTTGCAACTTCAACAAATTGCAGTCGTTCCCCCGATTTTAATTCTGTTTGCGGAGAAACTGTTCTCATTAGCTGGACATTAAAATGAGAAATGAAAACGAGCACGTAAAAATAGGTTGCATAACCCCTTTAAAGCAACGTTACCAAAAGAAATTTGGAAAGGGCATTTCTTTCATTCTTCGAGAAATTTAGGAGCGTGGTCATCAAAAGACCTCACTCATGGGCCCCAAGTACCAAAAATTATAGTCCTGACATCAGTTTCACTCAATTTGTTTACAAACCATGCTGCACAAAGGATTCTTTGATCATGAATTCGCGAACCCGAGTAAATCAGCTAAATAACGAACGCTTCGCGAAGAATCTTGGGAGGCATCTATTTCGCAACAGTGCCATGTTTCGCTTTTTCTAAAAAAGGCGTTCCATCATCAATATTGGTCACCAGGGAGTAATAAGCTTAATATTCTGGGTGGTTATTAATATTCTTCATGCAATACTGCCTTTTAATGATGATTTTGTGTCACAAAATTTAATACGTGTTTTTCAAGAGGAACACCTCTATGAAGAACTCGAAGCTGAGATTGGCAAAACAAATTAGTGACTTTTAAGGAACTGCTCAGGCTGAAAATTGCAAAAGTTAAATTTAGTGATACACACGCTTCCTACAGCTAAACAAACCTCTCTTTGCGTTTCTTGGAAATAAAAATATTCTATTTCATGATGCACACACGCTTCCTATAGCTAAACAAAACTCTCTTTGGGTTTCTTGGAAATAAAAATATATTCAATAACATCAGAAAAGAAGTTCATTATTATGTAGATAAGCTGTTTTAAAGCATAAAACATTGACATTGAATAACCTGTTAACCTAATCGAAAGCTTTGATTCAAAAGATAGATGAATTGAGACAGAACTCATATTTCATGAAAGTTTCACGAATCTGATTGAAAAAAATAGGCAAACAGTATGGCTACAAGCCAAGTACACACAGCAAATCAAACAAATTCATTCGTAGAAGAAGACGAAGGAGCTGAAATCCTCGCCAAGCAATTTATTGAAAATTTCTTGAAATTCATTAAAAGAGGAGAAGTAGAAAACCTGGTTTCAACACTGGATTGCTGGCCTGATCTTATAAATCACGAATTTGGCGATGAAGAATTCATTTCTCCGTTGCATTACGCTGTGTTGAGTAATCAGATGGAGATATGCAAAATTCTTGTTGAACAAGGAAGCGACCTCAATATTCAAAGTGAAGGTGAACTCAAGGCTCCTCTGCATTTGGCTGCCGACACCGAAATATTGCCAGAAATCATGGATTTTTTGTTGAAAATGGGAGCTAACGTTGAGGTAAAGGATGATATAAACTGCACACCCCTGAATTTACTATTTATGGAACCAGGACGACCAGAGCACCAGTTCCAGTTTGAGAAATTTATGATGCTACTCGATGCCGGGGCAGATGTGAATACGACTGCTGCGTACGGCTCACAGCCATTACACGCTTCTGTTAACATATTGCATGCTAAAGAATGCGAAGAAATTCACGATGCCGCAGAAGTACCGCTCTGCGTGCAGGTGACAAAAATGCTTCTTGACCGTGGTGCAAATGCTAATTGTGTGGAAGAAACTTTTCAAACGCCGTTGCATTTTGAAGCAGGCACTTGCCCTGATGTTGTGAAATTGCTTCTTGAGAACGGAGCAGTTGTCGATGCTAAAAATACGTTCGGGTTTACACCGCTGCAGAACATAGCAAGACATGCTACCCCTGCGAATGCCAATGAATATGGCAGCGAGGAAAGATATATAAGAAACAGAATAAAATGCCTGGAGCTGCTGCTTTTTTACAATGCAGAAATTAACAAAAGCAACGACATGGGAGAAACTGCACTTCATTGGCTCGTCTCCCGACCTTCCTCCACAACGGGTAAAATGCTTGCAGCTTTTCTTAAACACGGCGCAAACGTGAATGCTAAAACGGCACGCATGCAAACGCCGATGCACTATTTAGGCATATCAGTAGAGGGTAAGACTGACAAGCTGATGGCCAAGGCGAGTGTTATAGAGGAAGTATTTGATATCATGGTAGCTAAAGGTGCAGATCTTGAGTCAAAGGATATCAACGGACACACTCCAATGGTATCAGCAATTTTAAGAAATGATTCGAAACTTGTTGAAGTCTTCCTGAGAAAAGGAGCAAGTTGTGATTGTGTAGACAAATTTGGAAGAACTCTTTATTACTTTCTTGCAATTGAAAATGTTGATGACTGCATAAGAGCAATGTTTAGGAATGATGCTGCTGCTGATGAGCAAATCACAGATGCATTTGGCAAAGATGACGCAAATATTGTATCAGGTGGTTCCGAGGCAGCGGATCAAGAGAAAAATGAATGGGATTGCATCATGGATGAAATAATGGACGAAATTGGAGACATCAGCATATCGAGTTCAGATGAAATTGAAACATTGGAAAACGTGATTTTTCATGAGTTGATGAAACAATCACAATCAACAGAAAAAGCTGACATGAGCAAGCATGTTGAGAAGCTAAAGAAACAATTGGGAAACATTGATCAGTTCTGTGAAAATAAGTTGAACGCGATTGGCATTGGGGAGGTATTAATCACACCAGAGCTGTCGGTCATTCAAGCAGAAATTGACATTTTAATCAACCGAATTGCGGACAGAGTAAAGCAACGAGATGGAAGAATGGCGTTTACACCAGTGTTATCAGGAAGCATGAGCGAAGGAACAAAAATCGGTCAACTAGATGAGTTTGACTATCTTCTGTATATGGATGTTGTTAGCGATATGTGTGCCATAGAAGAGTCTGTTATCCCAGGCTTTGTTCACATATCAGCTAAGGAGAGCATGGCTGAAGAAAAAACTAGAAATATATTCAGAGAAACTGACACTGCCCTCGTAGCCAATGTCTTTGGGTCTTATCTTTACCGGTTAATTCAAGAAGTTCTCGGAGAACCAGAAATTTGGAAATCACTAAATTTTTATTGGACAGCGGGACCGATTTCCATTCTCGTTGGCGCTCAGAGCATTTCAAACCTGATTGTAAAGTGGGCTGGGAAGAAACACGATGGCTTAGAAATCTCAATTGATTTGGCACCGGTGATCCATTCAAAACATTGGATACCAACATGTATAAAAGACATTTCTCAGTTTCTCAGGGTTCCCATTAGAACGTTTGGCACTTTAATAGTTGTCGCAAAATCAGCCCCAGAACACGAGACATTTGAAGGAGGAAAGGAGACGTATCTAAGAGTGTCTTATTCGCATATCGAGAAGCAAATATTTCTGTCATTGCCAGAACACGTGAAAAAGAGCTACATTCTTGCTAAAATTTTATTAAGCAACGAGATGCTACCAATGCTCAAACCGGTGGAGATAAAAGGACCATTAATTATTTCAAGTTATTTATTAAAGATGGCACTGTTTGCTGTGCTCGAGCAAAGACCAGCATTAAGCAACCGGAATGATGGAAGCAACCGGAATGATGGAAGCAGCCGGAATGATGGAAGCAACCGGAATGATGGAAGCAACCGGAATGATGGAAGCAACCGGAATGATGGAAGCAACCGGAATGATGGAAGCAACCAGAATGATGGAAGCAACCGGAATGATGGAAGCAACCGGAATGATGGAAGCAACCAGAATGATGGAAGCAACCGGAAAGATGGAAAAACCGGCAATCAGGACAGTTTGAAAAGTCCTGGCATCACTAAAATTCGAAAGCTTACATGTGATATGTTCCGTTACATAGGTGTCTGCATTAAGGAAAATATGCTGCTATCGTATTTTCTGCCAAAGCAAAACATTTTACAGTATCATTATAGGATATCATTCAGCGACAGAGCAATATGTTTGGTAATAAGTGAGTTATTGGACTGAGCGTCATGAAGGGGTTGCATTCCTGTTGAATTCGAACGAACGAAAGCTGAAGATACGAACGAATGAAATGGATCGATTAAAGAGTTTCCTTCCCAGGAATGGTTATGAAAGGCCATTTGATTCTAACCATACCATTACACTCTTTGATCCGTTTTGACTTTTGAATGGAAATTTTTTTAAAGGTGGAAATAAAATCATAAGCTTTAGGATTCATAGTGTGTTTTCTATTTTTATTTTTTGTTTTCTCATTACCCATTCCTTTTTTATTGTGCCGCCGATATGGATGGGTTTGAAGGCAGCAATTACGTTACAGCATTTTATTGTTCCCCTTCAGAAGTTGATTCCTTTGAAATATCACTCCAAGCATGACAATTATGAAAACAAAGTCGCATTTAACATTTTAATAAATTATTTTAAAGTTGTGGTTTTTTTGGGTGATTCTACATATACATTGTTTAGGCTAGTTGGAACTGAAATTTTCTACTTGTAATTTTTAACTTCTTGTAAACATTAGGTTTTTTATTGTCATTTTTATGGCGCAAATTAACATACATAATTTTGATACACAAAAACAAAAAAAAATTCGATTTTATAATGCTTCCTTGCTACATGAAATATGAAATAGAGCACTGAAATAGAGCGTTTTTTTTTTGCATCGTTTTTGTTTTTTATTCAAACAAAACAATGTCGGGAAGGCAGTTAATTAATTCAGTAATTGAGTTAGCATCAGATAAAATAAAACAAAGTTTTAGCAAGAATAAGATTGTTTTATTCAATATTGAAGAAATCAACTGAATTTTAACCAGCTTCAAATTAATGAATCAAATTAATTGATAGATAAAAAAAATTAACTTTTGAACCCATGGCAAACCTTTTAACATGGTGTCTCATTGCCCACACATAATGGTATCGTCACCATGCCAACGAACAACAACAACACCAAACAACTTCTCTGGTGAGAGGAGATGAAGAATTAAAAAACACAAACAGCTGTCTTCCTCACTTTCGCTCAGACTTTATCAGCTCAAAGGATTAGCAAAAAGAAGTAAAGTGACTGAGATTTTATTGAATAATAGAAGCTCATTTCAAGTTACACTAAAGATGGTTCGTCCAAGCATGCCAACATCTGGAAATCTCGTTGCAGACGATCAAATTTGGTAAGAAGAGAAAACAAATGAATGAAATGATCTGATGATTATCATTTGTGTTTGTTGATGTTTACGCTTGTGCTAATTTTTAGTGTTTATTGTGCACAAGATTTCCCCTAGTTTCATAACATATTTGCCACATTTGGCCACGCATGAGTTTGTTGTTTTTATCACACATTAATACATGCAATTAATGTAAAGTCTTTTCTCTTCTGGGAGTACGTTACAAATTATGGCGGGAGCAATACCCCCTATCATCATAGCCCCTCGCTGCTTTGTATTTCATTACTTTATTAAACATATTTCATTAAACATCAATTCGCAATTTTCTTGCTTCAGGAAAGATCATATTAATCACGAATTGAGTGCTGCAAAGAGATGGCCAGAAAACTGGAAATTTTTGTCAGAAATGAGCCAAGAGGTATGTATTGTATGCATTTGGTTGGTGCTGCATGTGATTAGCAGACTGTCATTCCAAAATTTAATTCAACATTAATTAGGCCTACCCATTTGCTAATTTGTATGTTTCATAAGTTTTAATTGAGCATCATATAGGAAGAATTCTAAAGAAGCATAACATGAAATTTTGGCAGATTTTATATGATAGAAAATTATTTTTCAAAAATATAAATTCACAAGAAGAAACAATATTTTCTTATCATTGAGTGTTCAAATGTCTAACTCCCAGGCCGATAGCCAAGCCTATAGGTTGTTCCGATATGTAAAACATGAACTAGAATCTGTGATAATTGTTCAACTGATACAAATGTTTGAAAAGGGTCTATATAATTTTAAATTTGATTTATTTGCAGCTTGCTGGTGAGACTCTATGTAATGAGAATTCAGAACCTGCAGCGATGAGAGTGAAAAATAGGAGAGAAAGATTAAAACTACCTCCAATAGATCAAAATGTAATCACGCAACTGTCTGTTGGCAAACCTTCTAAAAAATTTCCCAACACTACCTCAAAAATGATCGGCTGGCGTAGCTCTGAAGAACAATGTAAGCTTGAGAGGTATGGCAGGTATACAAAAATACAGCAACCATTTCTCAAATCTATGAAGTGGCCAATGGAATCAATATGAACACTGCACTTTTCGTGTAATGGTTATTTAGTTATAAGAACCTTGGATAGGAAATAAGGGCATCTTTCTCTTCAATATTTATCACCATAGCCAGGGCAGGGTACTAATTTTAGCATAATCTGTCCAGGGCAGGGTACTAATTTTAGCCTAATCTGTACATACTCCCTCTTCTATGCATTGAACTCTCAAATATTATGCCCCATCCTGTTAAAATTCGCTTCAATTCAATTCTAATCATGACTCATGAAGTGAATTTTAGCATAAGAAAGAATCTTTTTCTGCATTACTGAATTTTTACCTCTTATCATTTCTTCAATACCTCAAGTATTGTATACGTTCCTTTAAGAATTATATACTTTAAGAATATAAGCCTTTAAGAATTATATACTTTAAGGAGCCAAAATGGATATCTCAAATAGTGAAAAAATGAGTAAAGTAAGAAATTTAATCTTAGTAGAAAAGTATCCTCTTGAAAGTATCATTCAAAGAAGAAAATTCTAGCAGTCTATTTTTAACCCCTCTTGTTTTAGTGGAACTTTTCTAAGAAATGTTTTGTAATTTTTTTTTGGAATTTCACATTAATTATATTTGTAATTTTATTCGCATGTATTATTAGATTGATTTAGATAGAAAGCCTGGAAATCAGCTGATATTAGTAGTTTAACACTCATTGCCCAGAACAAATTCTTGTCTGCTTTTTCAATCAATTTTAGAAATGATTGAATCATGAGCTACATGACTTCTAAATCAGCCCACAATTTCGAACTCAAATTTTGTCATTCAAGTCTTGTTGGAATGTCACCCAGTTTGAATTTCTAAATCTCCCAAGATTTAATAAAATGTTGATATGAGACTCTAATCTTTCATTTTAGCCAATCAAAACAAAGTAGGTAACAGGGGAATTTTGTAAACAAAAGATTGCAGTTTCAAACATGACAACACAATATGCGATTTGAAAGAATAGATTTCACACTCAGAATGCACTCAATCAAATCAAAATAAACAAAGAGAACTAGATCTTATGATTTTGTTTATTGTTTACAGTGACCAATCACAATGTCATGTTTGTAACTGCAATCTTATTGTTTCACAAAATTTCTCCCTGTTACCAGCAGTATTTCTTTTCAAAGTGTCCCCAGGAATGAGGTTGATTTAGCAAATATTTTATTTCTTTTTAAAAATTTAAATGATCAAATAATGAAGTTAATTATAAGTTATATGGTAAAGCTACACAGCACACATTCTAGCAGGTAAACCAACATTTATATTGTAACATTACAATTGTGATTTCAACTTATCACTGGACTGGTCTTTGAGTTAGTATTTTTGTACACCACATTTTTTTATCACCTCATTACCCCCTGAAAGCAATCAGACCTCCTGTAGAAATCATTTAATAAGTTAACTTTAACAGGGGGAGTGCACATACAAATTTGATGTTGACAAAATCAACGATTTAAGAAAATACTTGCATAGTTACCCCCCGTTATTTCATCAATATGAATTATGTTTTATTGTGCAATATTGCAATTTCAGGGGGGAGTGGAATTTTGTTTTCTTGTATAATAAGTTGTTAGTTTTTGTACTTTAGGGTTTTTATCTTTTATTATCAACAGTAAGAATTTAAAATTACAGTGTTATTTTTTCGTTTCTATGTTGCATAAAATAAAATGGGTGCGCTAATTCCAAACCTACCAAATTCTGAAAATATTAGACGTCAAAGAAGAGACGGAAACTTATTTTTTAATCAATGTTAAAAAAGGCAATAAAAACTAGAATCTTTGCTAAGTCTGAGAAATCTTCTGACCTTTGGAGCAGAAGGTTCCAAAATACCAAGCCTGCTGTTTTCAAAATTCTGATGTCAATCAAACACGAATTTCCAGTAAACCAAGTCTATTATTTTCAGAATTGGTGCCAATCAAACGCTAATATTTGCGTAAAAATAACAAACATTTGCTGGTTCACAGCTTCGAGAAAAGCCATTCGATTTTAGAATTGCAAAGATATCTGTGCAGACAAACGGTTATCTTAAAAACAACATATTTTCTTTAGCTTAAAGGGTACTTTGCAACCAGCATGCATCACACAACGGCGTGTGGTGGCCATTTTTGTGGTCCATAAAAATAAATAAGTGAGATGCTGAAATCTGCTTGAATCGCCGCAATTATTGTACAAAATGCGCAGAAGAAAACAACTGTCGATAATTGAGAAACTCGTTGTCATGGATTATAGTTTATTTTGCAAAATATCACGAAGTCTCTCTCTTCATTGCAAATGGAAAGGACCATAGATAAAAGGGACCCTTTAAATCGGCAATTTCATACATTTTCTATGAGCGATTTTCTTCAACATGTTGCTGCAGTGTTCTCACAAACAGTTTAAAACTCTGAAAAAACGGCTCACATTTTTTATCCCCTCTTGTCATAGAAGAAACGTTAAAAAAGTGACCAGCTTTTTAAAGTTATTTCGTTTTTTCCCTATTCCAACAAAATTACATATAACTACGGAATGAGATAACAAATTGTAACAAAACACATTTTCTCATGAAAATTTCCTATGCATCTATCTAAAATACTTTAAAGACTTGAGGTCGAATGGGTATACCGTTGTTTTTTATACACGCACGGTATACCTAGAAGTTGTGATTAAAAGAAATCGTTGAATGCGCCATGAAAATAATAACCATTTTGCGTTTTCAGAGATGCGTTAAGTGGGGTCGGCAAAAAAAAAATACCCGGCCGTGTGACCAATAAATGGTCGCAGGAAACTTTTTAAAAATTGGCATTAATGGAAATATTGCAGATTTTGCTAAAAGCTGCATTGTTTGTAACATAAAATTGCCAAAATTTGCAGAAAATTAATGTGGTCACAAAAACAAAAACGATTTTCCAGCCCTCTGTTTAGAATAAACAAGACTTCCTGTCGCTGAAAACAGTGGCAAATTGTGCAACAATAGTGAAATCGACATGCCAATTTCAAAGTGACTATCCACCAGAGAAAAAAGCGAATTCTCTTAAACTGGAAAATCAAACTTGCGGTCAACCCAATGTTTTGATTTTCAGGTTGAGTAAATTCGCTTTGTCTTCAGTGGATAATCACTTTGAAATTGGCGTGTCGATTTCACTATTGTTACAAAATTTGCCTCTATTGTCACTGTAGCAATACAACATTAAATTCAAAATTCTGTTGAGTATCCATATTATAAATATATAATACCAAAGAAATATACCCAGTTTTACGGCATAATGCAAAGATTTTCTAAATGCGACGCAAATATACTATACAATATTCCAAAGAATTCTTTGAGTCAAGTAAATTAAAGGCCCTAAGCCAACTAACAACAAATTTTCATTATTTTTGGTGTTTATTGGAGATAAAAAACAGACTACAAAAATATACAAACTGCTTTCTTTTCGATGAACAACACATAATATTGGATCATTTATTTCTGTTTGGTAACTTGAACATATCACACGCAGGGGTACATGATCCCAAATCTATGGTGATGATCTAAATGTAACAGCATAAACTGCTATAAAGCAAATGTCGTGAGTTTAGACCCAACAACATTATGACAATTAAGCCCCCGCCCCCAAAATACCCTTTTTATGTTATCCGTAAGGGACAAAATATAAAATCTAATTAAAAAAAACGTTTTGGCAAAAATTTACCCATCTATATATACATTTTAGCCCAAAATCCACACTTATGGGCTGCCCATAACTCTCCCTAAATATTAGGTTGTAGCTGATATATGTTGATTTTGGTTCACTCTTCTCATTACTCACTTTCAGCCTAATTTAAACCAGTTCTCCATGTACCTTCATTGTAACTGACTCCAATGTGAAATCCCCTAACATACACTAACCTGACAACAAAGGTTATTACACTAGTCGCCCAGTCGAAATTTAGTTGGTCAACACAGCTGTTTCTGTTCTACGCACACATAAATTATTCGAATGAATTTATCGCTTACATACCCCAGTCACCTTTACATACGAAGTTTTTGCAGGGCCACTTAAAGACGATATTTCAAGGAGGCCTTCAGACCGGGATCCTACTTCTGTTGGAGAATAATAGACAGGACATCTTATGAAACTCTTTGACCTGCAATGAAAGCATTTAAAAACTACAAAAAAAAAAAAAAACAACAACACACAGATGGATTTATGAAACAGAACAACTACAGTAGAACCTTGCTGATTTGTATTATAAGGAAAAACATTTTTTGCAGGCGAAAAGGTGTTTGAGTATCAGGAACTACACCAAAATTGAAAGCTCTCCTGAGATAAACAAGGACCTTTTTTAACAATAGTGAAATTGACACGACAATTTCAAAACGATTAGCAATCAAAGACAAAGTATTTTCTCTCAAGCAGAAAATCAAAACAAACAAAGCCATGTTTTGATTTTCTGCTTGAGAGAATTTGCTTTGTCTTGAATGGTTAATCACTTTGAAATTGGCCTGTCGATTTCACTACTGTTACAAAATCGACTCTTGTTCAAGGGATGCACAAAACATTTCGAGTAGAAGTTCACTCCACGGGGAATCGATTAACTGCTATTTCAAACTCTCTAAGTGAATGAAAATTTGTTGTACAAAAAGTTCCAGTGAGCCGGGAGTTTGAGTTAGAAAAGGCCAACAATATATGACCAACTGAAACAGCAGTCTGCACTCTACTGGTTTAAATTTATTTTTTCTAAAATGAAATCACTTTTTAGTTCATGTTATAATTTTAAATAAAGGAATAAAATGTAGGTCGCATTTGCCTTCAAAAAATTGTTAGAAGAAAATTAAGATTACGGTAACTTTATGAATGGTTTAATGTGACGTAAAAAAAGCTAGAACCATAATCATATTGAGGGCAAGCTAGGTCAATTTTGCACCAAATAGAGCAACATATCGCTGTTTGTTGCATCATCTCTATGCTTTGTTTCGAACGTATTTGTTTAACTTGGTGAAAAGAGCCATAAAAGGACACAAACCATTGCATCTAAAAATTACAGTCCGCAAAATACTTACTTGATACTTAATTTGTTATGCTTTACTGAAAATGGCGGCTTCAATCCAGAACATCTCACCTGCGAACAAAATTTTAATTCATGAAAAAACTCTGCTGAATATATAAACTATAGGGTGGCCTAAAAGTTTCATCAACAAAAAAAGTTTTCTACTGACTATGGTTATACCAAATACCGGATAACTAGACTCCATATAAACAAATCTTTAAAAATCACCTTTTGAGCCTCCAATGTATCATTACACAGTCGGAATTGCATTTCACACATTTCACCCTTGGGGGTTGCTTTGAATTTTAAAATATCATCTTTGACAAAAATTCCACGAATATCATTGGACTTGGCTTTTCTGGAATGAAAACGAAAAATAATACTTTTTAGATTCCGGTCTATTGTTAGGAAACAATACTTTAGATCTGGTCTATTGTTAAAGAGCAATACTTTAGATTCCGGTCTATTGTTAGGAAACAATACTTTAGATCTGGTCTATTGTTAAAGAGCAATACCGTAGATCCGGCCTATTGTTAAGGAGTAATACTTTAGATCCAGCCTATTGTTAAAGATACAATACTTTAGATCTGGCCTATTGTTAAAGAGCAGTACTTTAGATCCGGCCTATTGTTAAAGAAACAATACTTTAGATCTGGCCTATTGTTAAAGAGCAATACTTCAGATCTGGCCTATTGTTAAAGAGCAATACTTTAGATCCGGCCTATTGTTAAAGAAACAATACCTTTGATCCGCCTATTGTTGAGGAGCAATACTTTAGATCCGGCATATTGTTAAGGAGTAATACTTTAGATCCGGCCTATTGTTAAAGAAACAATACTTTAGATCTGGCCTATTGTTAAAGAGCAATACTTTAGATCCGCCTATTGTTAAGAAACAATACTTTAGATCTGAAGTATTGTTAAAGAGCAATGGTCAACAGCCGGGTATTACATAAAACAGTTAAAGTTGACCCCAAAATGCATTGCGCTCCCAAATAGCACCAATAATTATATTGCAAATATAATTCCACTCAGTAACTCATCTGGTCTATTACAAACATAACCAATTTTAAGTGCACGATATTTAATGGGGAACTGAAGAGGAAAATTCTTACATCGATACACCTTCTTTCTCAGCTTCGTTTACACGCTTTTGCATAGTTGCCATTTCAGAAGGAGGCTTCAGGATTGGATCAGCCCTTCCGACGAATCTGCCATCTTCTTTAGCTGATTTTGTTTCCGCCAATACACCCTGTAGAATTGTAACATCAGATTTGAAAAATTACACAATGTAAACTCATTCCCGTGTTGGGAAAACCATCAAACTTCCAGCCGAGACCCACCTTTGGACTGACATAAACACAAATCCCATAAAATGCCTGGTCAGAGTGATACTTGTAAAGTATTAAATGAACAGAAAAACTCGTATTTACACCAAATTCAAACAAGAAAGGCAACTTACCTTGCCTCTGAGTTCGATTCTTGATTTGTCTGTCTGCCCAGTAGCTTCAACTACAGCCTGCACAAATAAAGGACCATTACAATGCTGTATCAGAAAACAAAAATATTGTACAACCAAAGCCTCGTTATCGATCTTGACGCTCTCTACATCCTGTATTCATTAATTCTGAACACAGACTAACCTATTGATGCCAAAATATATTGTTTAACCAAGGGCTGGCTTAAGGTGGGATTAATAAAATTATATAAGCTGGCTTAAGGTGGGATCAATAAAATTAGTTTTTACATGGGAAAATGTTGGCTAGCCTCTTTCTTCAAATATTAAAAATGTGATGTCTTAATACGCTAGCACGGTCTTGGCGCGCAGCTTTAAAATTTTTTTCAAATGAAACTATTTTCTTCATTTGAGGTAATGTCATATCTGCTAGGGCACAAGCAATCTTATCTTTACCAAAAAGCTTCGCAATCTCCTTTCTTGGCTTCTTCAATCTAATCTGGCCTATATGCGTGCAAATCAAGCTGTTGAAACTCCATTTTTCAAAAGACTACGATTTCCATTTACACATTTCTGCCTCCTTGTTCTTTCGTAAAAATTCTTTCGTTTTGGGAAATTCTTTTATTTCATATTGATCTTGAACAAGAAAAATGTTAGAAAAAAGACTTGTACAAACCTGCAAATCCCAAAATTGAGAATATTCTCCGTTATCACGTGGTTGAAAAGTCACTTGAAGCTGAGAAAAAAAAGATGAATACAAAAATCAATTTGTAATTATCTGTAGGGTGAGTCAGAAAAAAGTGTTTTGAAAAACAACAAAAATTTCGTTTTGCTGCCGATCTTAAAATTGAAGCTAGATATGATTTATCAGTTATTCAGAAATAAGTCCAGGTGCGAGTATATTATTGTTCACATGTGAGCATAAATTTATATCTAAAAACCAAAATAAACGCGCAGGAATAACTTAATAAATTCCGTGTCTTAAATCAAACCAACAGACATATTTGATTCTGTGAGTTGAAGAATTCCAGAAGATTTCGCAAACCTTATAAGTAAATAGATTTGCCACAGCAAGAGGCGATCCGAATGCTCTTATTTCTTAAGCTACTATTTTTAAGATAAATGAGGACGCTACTCATGTCCCAAGTCAGTTTTTTGAGAGCTTACCTGAGTTTAAAACACTAGTATTTATTTACAAACAGCTCAAAAACAGAAACGACTACAAGTTGACTGTTTGCAGGTTTTGTGATTAGAAGTTTTCGAACCTGAGCACTCAAAGGGCCCTCGCAGAGAGTTTGGTTATGAAACATAACACTTGGTTACCCTGACACTCGACCATCTCTGCAGTGCAGTTGAACCCCACATCTCGAATTTTCAAGTGGAATACAATTTTGTTCGTGATAAGACAAATCAACACTAGAATCTCTCAAAAGTTCGAGGAATCTTATGTCTTTTTGTAAACCCATGGAAAATAAGTAATGTCTTACCATGTTCGATTCTTTCGGTTGAAGCATACCAGAAGATTTCATGAACCTAAATGCAGTGTATGTTGTCCTAAAGATGTCACCGCTTTCGGTTGAATCTTTGAAATACGAAGGCGCAATTGAGCTCAGAACCCATTTCAAGACTGACAATGCATTGTTCTCTATTTTCACGAAACTCTCTGTGATAAATATAAAGTAATGATGTTAATAATTTTATTTCTATTTTGATCATATAGTGTCTCATCTAATTTCATTGTTATGTTTTATTCTCATTCTATATTATGTAACCCCGTCAGTCAAAAGATCACATCCCAACATCACAACATCAAAATTTCACTTTTTTTAAATTTCACAATTTCAGTCAAAAAAACCGCAAGAAAGCACCTTCAGAGACGTAGGAAGCATTTGAATAATGGGGGGGGGGGA
>JAYJMH010022450.1:0-19157 GCA_036873815.1 Phacellophora camtschatica
GTAGGGAAACTAAAGTGGCACCCTCCCTCAGTGCCTTCAAACGGCTATCAAAAGACGAAATCAACGCACTGAGCCAGAGCTAATGTTTTCTTTTCTTTATTTAACTAAAAATATTGTATTAGGACTATTTTGTTATAATATGTTATATGAGTTAATTTGTTTTTAACACGTCAGTTTGAAAAGCAATGTTTATTGAAACTTTTTACGTGTATAAATATTATAAAATGAAAATGAATTGAATTTGATTTAACTCAACACAAGTGCTACGTCTGAATTAGGCCTTAATTTTGTGGTCCCTTAATTTCGTGGTCGCGTTAATTCCATGTAATAAGGTAGTCACCGGTCGCTTGTTGGTGTCCTGAAATTAAATTAAATAGCCACAAAGCGATTGGTCTATGGTTAATCTAATTGCGATTCAAAACCATTTCACATGTCTCAGAACACAGAACATAGTGTTTCAGAACATCAACAAAAATATGCAACTCACCAAAAACGTTTGTAACTTAACTTACCAATAAAATCAAAAGCCGACTGAAACCAATCAACGAGGTTTTCACTAGTAGAGTCCCGTACTGGTATTTTCAAATAGTGCGTTGTTACGACGTGCGGGGAATCGGCCGCGGTTTCGCTAACGTTCATCACAAAGTTGATTCCCGTCCTCTGCAGCGTTTCAATGTCTTGGGAATCCTCTTCTTTGCCGAGATACAAGAAAGGTAATATTTTTGTAAGAGGAACATCTCTGCATGACATGCATGGCGTCGAAATGGAAAGGAGGTTTCCAGCTTCTTGCTTTCTCTCGCAATATTTTGGATAGCGATTACCAAATTCTGCAAATCCACCTTGAAGGAAAACAAAAAACATGGTAAGTTATGAATAAAAGAAATCGCTATGATTGTATTCCTCGATAACCTGTATCTAACCTGATGGCGTATGACGGGTCAAAATACAAACAGCAATGACGTAATATAAAAGTCCTGGGACCTAATGCCATACACAACTTAACATCATTACAGCTAGAATTTGGGAAATAAGTGTAGAATAAAAATGTGCATCATGCTTGAGCTGTGTGGATAAACTTCAGACTCGTCACAATAGTCGTTAGTTCGCTCCTTCGCCAGATATTCCTCCGCTACACTCCGACTGACTGAAGCGACAACAACAACAACAACGAAGAGCGAAAGTACAGGGTAATTACGTATTGAGTCTAGACAAACTCTGAATGTAGTTGCTGTTGTGGTTGTTGTTTTTGTCACTTCTTCAATGAAATCAACCAGTCAAAATAGCGAATGTTCGAAATGCAATGCAGATAAACGAGTAAACCCCAGCAAAAACTATTATGAAAGTAAACGTTTTTCTCGGTCAAGATACCCTAATGTCCGAGATAAACAGCAGTTGAAATAACGGAATTAAATACTGCACTTTGAGTAATGCAACTGCGCAATTTTTAGTGATGAGTTATGCTGTACTGTACTTAAGTAACTGCACCTAATCTTATCCATTTCTGAGATAAGATAAAGGTAAGCAATTTAGAAGACACAAATAAGCAATTTTGAATAATTGCAGTTGGGGCAAGCTCTTGTGCTTACGTAATAGGGCACTGTGGCCGTGAAAGGGATTGTTTACGTCCCACAACACTATTTTCAATTACACTACTTTCAATTATTCAGTATTATTTTCAATTATTATTTGAGCCCAGTATTAAACATCTAAAGAAACTGTTTAAGCAACTCGAGTTCCGAATTTTGGCTGAAAATTAAGCTACTTCAGTACTACCCAAGATCCTGACTTGTTCATAAAGAGATCGTGTATCGGGAGCATGGGTCAGTGTCGTAGGAAGCTGCTGAATATTGGGGGGGCTATTGTTCTCAAAACAATGGATAACAAAGAACTGACTTAAGAGATATGACGTTGCACCATTGTTTTCAGAATTATTGGGGGGGGGCTGAAGCCCCCCAGCCCCTATGCTTCCTACGGGCCTGTGGGTTCTAAAACATCATTATATATTGATTGAATTCTTGTTAACTTGTGACTGTGTACTCTGTAGGCGCACAGAAAGCATCGCAACAAAGGCGCAACTATTTTCTAAAAGGCCTGTAGTCACAGGAAGGACACAATAAAAAAACACAGTTACAAGTTTATAAAGAATTCAATCAGTGCGCTGTTTGAACAACGTTATAATTATGTCATAAAATCCATGCAGGGAGACGGAAGTTGAGAAAGGCAAAAGTAAAATTCTTCAATGAATTTTATAGAATTTCACGATGTCCAATCTGCAAATTTTACCACAGGGCATTGCAAAAACACTGCAGTTAAATGGGAGTTACATCGCACAAGCGCATGCTTGATTTTAATGAAAACGGTAAAGCATATTTATAAATACGAACATGACTCATATACGCGACAAAGTACTTTTAAACTGCTCAGTGTGACTATGCACTTCAACGTTCTGACTGTTTTCCTAACTATGACTGATTTCCGAAATGAGGTTTACCTCATTGACCGGATAGGTAACTTGGAATCCTGGAGGAACATCAAGTCATTGTCATAGCATTTCATATGCATTAATACGTAATAGGAAATAGCCTTTTCTCTTTGTTTTAACATACAGTAAAAACCTGCACGTTCCATAAAACGATACCAAGGATCCAACCACAGTCAATCTTCGGTAAAATGGGACACCTTTACGAAGCAGAAACATGACTAAAATGTACACTGCTTTCGTAACTAAAAGCACGGTCTTTGGGAAAAATAGAAATTTATTTCATTCCCACTTTAATTATTCCGACTCTACTTGTCCCACATTCCGTGTTTTGATTTTGGTTTTTGATCACAGATGGCTAAAATACGAAACACAGAATGTAGGACAAGTGCAGCGAGAGAAATCAAGGTAGAAATAAATTAAAATTATACCTTTCCTAAAGCCCGTGCTAAAAGCGCCAATTTGACTGAAAATTCTCTCTCTAAGGCGGACATTTTGCTACAGCGGACACCAAAACTCTGCCCCAGTGGTGTCCCCTTAAAAGTCTAACTTATATTTATGCATCACAATTTAGACGCTTGGACAGAGTGCAAAATGCTGTAATCAACTCATTTTTGCAACAAAACAAATATCATTTTATCAGTAATTATCGAATCACTGCTGCACATTCATAAAATTAATTAAAGATATCTTTAAAATGGGAATGTTTCGACAAATTCACACACTTTATACAAATGCTTACATTTCAACCAATATAACACACACAAATTGGCGTTACTGGACTTCTAAATCCGTCTTCTATGCCGTAATAAGAAAGGCATGTATTTATTGCAGAACGTGACCAAAAGTTTTGAAATATATAAATCCCTGGGGATGAAATCGCTTTTATTATATATATATGCTTATGCCCGCATGAAAACATCTGATAACAATAAAACCATGAGTCATATTAGAGCCCAGATCCTATGCATGTCTCATATTAGTGCCCAGTTCCTATTGAACAATCTATTTCGTGTTTATATCAGATGTCTATTTTTAGAAACATTATACAACTGAGTAAGACGAAATGCGAATTTTACTTTCATTTGAGAAAATATGGAGAGATAATAATAAAACCATGAGTCATATTTGAGTTTATCTCATATTAGAAACCAGATCCTATGCATGTCTCATGTTAGCACCCAGCTCCTATTGAACAATCTGTTTCGTGTTTATATCAGATGTCTATTTTTAGAAACATTATACAGTTGAGAAAGACGAAATGCGAATTTTACTTTCATTTGAGAAAATACGGAGAGATTGAAGATCCTATCAAACTTTAGAGAAATGACGGCCGGCCTAGAGAAATGACGGGCCGCTGGAAAATTTAACGTTTAAGGGCCCCATTTTTACTATACATACCTATATTTGTAGGATTTAAGTAATTTGTAGTAATTTGTATTGGCTCAGGTCCCTGATATTAATAGCTCTTGACTAGAGGCCAAGGGGCAATTGCCCTCCTTGGGGGGGGGGGGGGCGCTGGGTTAAGTGTTCAATACAAACATGAGGTATAGTAATGACCATGCACGAGGTAATATTTCAAATAATTTTGAAATATCATAAAAACATTTCGCGAGCCCTTCCGTGAAACTAAAATTCCTTTCGAGATTGAGAATATTCGAGTTAGGGAGAAGCAAACAAAAGTACATTCACACATTTTTATAAGAGCCAGATAATTTTTGCCGAGGCTCGATGTTCTTAAATTTCTAAGAATTTGAGGCTGAAATGTCCTTAAATTGCTCCTAGTTTTTTGACAATTCGAGCTTCGATGTTCTTAAAAAATGTTTTCTTATAAAAAAGATTGTAAACCTTAAAAATAAAAGCTTTTGTGAAAATAAAAGTAAGTGACTCATTACCTCCTGCAGACACAACATAAAAAATTTCTAAGAAATTTTTGAAATTTTTAATGATTGATTCAGAGAAGATTCTTTTTCATTCTTTTTATCCTGTACAATAAATAAACCCAGTTTTTGTTGAAAAAAAAGAATACATAATAAAAAAACGGAATTTTTCATATACAATTAAGAAGCTGTTAGGAAACTTTCACTGATCCAAGATTAAGAAACTTTCACTAGTGAAGTCTTAGCTGGACTTCTTATAAAAAGAAACGTGTATTAATAAGACGAGATGTTTGAATTTTGTATGCATTTTTGCATGCTTACCCCCAAATTATTTACCCCAAGTACGCATTACTTTGTGTTGTGCGATATGGAATATTCATGGGGGCAATGAGTTAAGGCATTTAATTAAAAATTTCTATTTTCGTGCAAAGGATCTCCGACAACCTTCTAAATCTAAACAAGTTTGGGACGCCCCAGGCTATATAACTCTGACTCAAACATCAAATAACAAAAGAAACGAAACACAAAGAGCCAGCCACATTTTGAAGAATGACCAATACACCAACAGTTATTGCACCTGCAACCTGCTGATGAAAACAATTGAATGAGTTGACGACCTGTTCAAATCAGCAAGGCTTCGTCAAATAAAACGCACATCTTAGCAACGAGGCTTTGTTCCCGTACATTTCCATGTGAAAAGCCCCCCCTCTCCAGAGGCTTGGGGTGTCCAGTAACTCAAACGGGAATAAACAAAGAGGGACTCAAAACAAGTAAGTAGCAGGAACGTACCATACCAGCTGAGCCCCAGCCTCACATGGGGTTGTTTTCAAATTGGTCACACCTAAAGAGAAAAATAAACCGGCCTCGGGAATTTTTTCACCTGATGATATTGAATAACGGGCATCATTTAGTCACTCTAAAAATCAATTATCGTGCCTTAGAAATCCTTATAGGGCAGTTGGGGTGTTTCACTGTCGGACGAACGATCATCTTCCAATCTGAATTCCTCACAATCAGTTTTATGTAATTTGCTACTTGTTAGTTTTTTCGACAAATATTTATCTTAACCCTTTCACCCCGGGAGGGCCATATGGCCCATTGACAAAGAACGTAAAACGTCATATTTTTCAGGAGGTAAATGAGGGAAGAACTTTATGTTAATTTTAGATAATTAAATGTAAGTTTATCGCATATAGTAAGTTGGTTTAGAGGTGTTACCCCCTGCAAAACAAAAGCTGCATTGGATTTGTCTGCTTAAAAGAAATAAAGGGTGAAGATAACATCCAAAGCCTTTACCAAAGATCCACTAGGAAAGAATTTAATTTACAAGGCATAAAATAATTTAATCACACGTCCGACAGATAATTTTATGCAAAAGTTTCTTCACTACGCTTCAGTTGAGTCTCATTATAATCTTGAGTCTTATATGCAACAGCTCTTAATGGTGCGTACGTCCGACAAATGTTTCCGCTCAGTAGATCTGTTGCTCTGTTTTTGAACTATTTTGTTCTTCTTTAAAAATACACCACGTTTTTATAAGCCGAAAGAAATGAAATTTTTGTAAATGACGAATCTATTTGAATTTATTTAAAAAGAATCGAACCAATCTGGTTGCGGCAAATGCATGCCGCCCGTTACTAATAGTACGGGTGCTCTTAAACTAAAATTGGCAAATCGGCTTATAGTTTTGCGAATATTTGTATTTTTCCCGCAAGACCCCAAATTAGAAGTTGGACTTTAGACTTCAAACACGAAGGTGCCTGCACAGCACGAGTACCCTGGCTCCAGAGCCTCATTTAAGAAGATCAATGAACGAAATTTATAAATATTTCGTTTAATGAGGCTCCAGAACCCCCGCCCCCCAACATGCACCTGCAAATGCACCTGAAAATGCACCTGAAAAGCAAGGGAGCATTATTTCGGTATTTCCATATAATGTTTAAGCTGGGATTGGGAATCGCAAAATAGGACAAACTTTATTGGAATGAGCAGATGCAATATGACTCACCAATCTCATTTGTTCTGGATACAACGAAACCACGAAAGAATTTGAAAAATTTAAGGAGTAATATTTTTTTTACATTTTTACATTACACTTTTTTTTACAAAATTTAGACATGAGATGCGTTTTTGTGCAATTGTGCATAGTCTGAATATTTTCCGCATTGTGTACTGTTGTTTGTGAGATGCACGAAATATATTATGGCCAACCTAATAATTAGAACAAAAGCGGGAATGCGCTGCTGCAAGCACAATCAGACAATATATCTTGCATATATGCATACCTCTCTTTTTTCTTGGTTTCGTAAGTTTTCTCCCAGCTGCAATCACATCAACCGTCACACACAATTCCAGAGATCCTGGCTTCGTTCTCATCGTGAAAAGGAAATCGTCAAAATTGCACAAATAATTAAAATCAGATTCAAATGTATGCAAAAATTATCTCTCCTCGGTAAATTGTTCGAAAAAACTTGTCCATTAAATTATTGCATAATACTCCATCTGCAGGTCCATATGTTGGATAATATCGATCGACAGCCATAAAAACCATTTAAAAATCTTGGAAAAAAATTAATTGTCTTTCTGCTGTGTTCGTTGTGTATATGTCAACCAAATGATAAAATTCTTGCAGTTGCAATCAGAAACTGAATTCCCGTCACAAACTTTATTCAACTGGACAATGTAGTTCGGTTATGACCGAAGCTCGTCTTGAAGTAATGAATGCGAAATTTTTTATGATGTGCTGGTTTTGTATTGTGAGTCACAAACCCCACACGCAATCAGTCGCCAATCATTACATCATTGTTTTAATATCTGATTCACGATGAGACGGGCGTAAAGGACGGACCATTTACTACTCCAGGAGAGATTTTCCGGAGGGCACGGACGTCATATGTCACAAAAGGAATTATCTTGCTCAGATTGTTTTGATATAAACCCAGCTACATTGTCATAGGCACGTTTTTTTTATAAGAATATAGTCTATAAGAATATTAAGGCTCAAAATCGATGCAATTTAAGAATAATTTAAGAAATATTGCCAGGCTCAAGCTTCATGAAGACTTAGATTTTTTATTTATCTGAGTTTTTTTTACAAAGCAAAATAAGTGTGACTTTCACGCCATATGTTTTTAGATTAGGTTTTGTATTTAAATACCACATTTATTGTTCTGTTCTGTTCTTGTTTTGTTTTTATGATGAAGCAACACATAAACAAAGATTCAATTTTTTCCCTTGATCTTCAGGCAAATTTACAACTTGTTTTCGGATAAAAATAACTTAAGAATAATCTTAGGCTCAAAAGCGAAATTTTTTAAGAATATTGAGGCTCGGAAAACATTTAGGTATTCTTATAGAAATGTGTGTAGCCTGCGTGCAGACTTCTCTCTTCTCCCCCCCCCCCCCTCCTCAGTAAACAAAAAGTCTGCTCTCAGGCTACATTGTCAACGAACTGTAAAGAAAGAAAATAAATTCTAAAAGCCAACGCAATTACGTAATTGAGACTCTTGTAAAAATCACTTGTTAAAAACTTAATCATTAAAGCACATGCAAATGTTTATAAAATTTTATAGGGGTTTTGCTAAATGTAAAAAAAACTCTCTGATGAACTTTTTTAAGGATGCTTGCATGTTTACCCCCTGTTATCTTTTCAATTTACCGGTATTTTCTGTTGAATCATAAACGGTCTTCAGGGGGTTATCGATTGTATTGTGAGAAATGTTCTGGCTCCAGAATCTACTGTGATGAATTGAAGGTGGTAGAGCAGAGATCAGAGCTGAACCATTTCGTGTAATTCAGTTTCAAATATTTATCCTTTTTCATTCATTTTCAAATACCATGCCTCAAAAGACCCATAAGACAAAAAAGAGAAAAACACTTAGGGGTTCAGGGTTGAGTTTCGAAACAAAATCACTCAATATTCATAATTTTACAGAGAAATTCTCAGATACCTGCTGTTCTGCCTCTTGTATTTTTTTAAGAAAGGAGTTGTCAGTTTCTCGTCAAAGCAAATTCTTTTTATAAAAATAAACGATCGTTCCTTTGGACCCACACGTCAGAAACACAGTGCTGTTTAAAATGTATTACTGCAAATAATTGTCACCCCCTGGTCGCTCGAAACAATGAAACCCGTCCTCCGCATACCTGTGGCTGAAGAGGACTGAAATTTCGACATTACTGAGATGAGTCATATCCTTTATTCAGAAGCAGATCCACAATGGACGCGCGGAGCCGCGCTTCCTTTCTATTGTGCACGCGGCAAGCAAGTTTGTTTTTTATTGATCAACAATCGAATGACGTGTTTTGTTCTCAAAATCGCCACTAGATTTTGTCCTAAATCGAAAGGTTTTATGGACGAGAGCAAGGTTCAAAATATGGCTCATTATAAGTCATCACTACATGGGTGCTTCGTTCTTAAAACAATTTTTATAATGAGATTCTGTGAATTGAATCGTTCTTGAGGAGTATGACATATGGCATATGGCAAAGACAAAATGTCAGCAACATTTGACACTGGTAAACGAGAAGAGGGAGCGAAAATTTTTGGGGCTTACTTCCCAATTGTGTGGGGGTGTTTTTAGCCAAACAGTAAAGCTATGACCTAACCAGGGCCTCGCCATTACTTGTAAGTTGGATTTAGCACCAAAAATTCGGATTTAACAACCAAACTTCGGATTTAGCACCCCAGAATTTAATCTATGTAAGGGTTTTTACTCCCCTACTGTTCGTGATGATGATTTTATGGCGAATAACGATTGGGGGTGAAAATTGTCAGCCCCAAATAATATTCGCGGTAAAATCCCTTACAAAATTTCAAACTTCATTTCATCATAAAATTGAAAGACCAGGAGAGTAAAAACCCTTTATTGATTAAACTTCAGGTGCTAAATCTGAATCTGGGATCTAAAACTCCGTATGAAGAAATTTTTAACAATTTCCAAAACAAGGCTGTTAATCGAAGTGGTGTATTATATTGCATTTTGTCCAATTTAGGTGTGTGCCACATTCCATGATACGATAAACTTCATTCATGATAAATGCTAGCAATGCTAATCAGCAATTAATATTCGGACCAATAGCTTTTTGGTGTTGATATTGAATTTGCAGCTGACAAATATTTTACAGCATCAGACAGTTCAATGTAAGGGTTAATTTTAGAATTACAATGTCCACGCACCAAGCGCAGCACAAGATAGTTAATGGAATTTTAGATTCAGTCATTAAAATACCTACGAGTATTGCACTGATTGAATAACGAATTTTTCAAGAAAAGTTTTGTGTAATTTAGATTTGAAATTTGCTCCCATAATCTGCTAAACTTGATATTTTTAAAACTTGATATTTTTAAAACTTGTTTGGTAAATGGTTAACTCGAGTCGACTTACATCGCAGAATAAAACATCCTCTTAAACCTTTCAAAAAACAAATTTCAAAACTCTACTCAAAACAAGTTCTATAAGATAGTACAGTCGATTTTCACCTTCCACTTAAAGTAAGTATCAAAAACTAAAATTCAAATTAAATTTTCACCTTGTTTTGAGCCGAGGTGAAGAACGTTTAACACAAGTTGATTTTCTTCTAGAAATACAACAATATCTTAAACCTATCAAAAACTAAACTTCAAATTAAAGACTCAAAACAAGTTATAGCACAGATTAGACACTCAAAACAAGTTAATTTTTGATATAGATAGGTAAAAACTGTAATTTTTGAGACCAGTTGACGAATTTTTAACTGAAGTGAATTTTATTCTGGAGGTGCAAACTCTAAAGTCAAAATTTTCCCTTTGTCCAGTCTGGCCACGTTTTCGTGAAAAAAAGAAAAAAAAAGGCGGAAGCGAGGCCAGACTTGAAGAACGAAAAATAGTTAATTAATGTTTACCTACCTTCAAAACAAGATAAAAACAGATTCTACAAGTGAGAATAGTTGGTTTTCCACCTTCCAATCAAAGTTGAAACCACCAACATATCCGCGGATGAATTTTCAAAGAAAGACAACTTACCTCTAAGATAAAACACAGTCTTAAATTTCTCAAATAATTTCCTCAAAACCAAAGTCAAGAAATGCTCCGCTGGTATCTTTGACATATCAGTCGTACTTTGATCATAAATTATCACCTTGTCACAAGGAGTACCTAAAACAAAAAATGCTAATATAAATATATATTTATATTTAGGTAGAAAACGTTACAGTCATGAGTCATGGATGATTGTGATCGGAAAATAGATTCCGGCATTTAAAAAAATAGCCCTATAAGAAACTGAAGCTCTCAACCAGTAAACAGGAATGAAACTGAATACTGCAACAGTTTCTAATAGTCACATTTGGTCGTATGCGTCGACAATAAGTCCTGGACTAATTTAATTGAATTCGACCCTTGAACCTAGCTTATTTATCTTTAGTTAAATGTTCCATGTAAAGGCTACAGGGTTGCTATATGTTTTAACATGCTCTCTGTGGTGTCCTAGTCGTAACCTTTGTATGCTATGTGTTTTTACAATAAATATAAAAAACAGGAAATATTTAATTGAGAGCTGGTACCAGCAGGTCAAACCTCCATAAATTTAAACCCAATTTTAGGGATACCATAAACCCTATATGTGTTTTACAAGCGATAAAATCGAAGATACGGAACACTATTTCTTGCTCTGCCTTTCTTAACACGCTCAACGACTGTTACTGCATGGCAATAAAGACCTTACTTATGAATGTAACGGATAAATCGTTGAGATTGTTTCAGACACTGTTATACGCCATGCAACTACTAACTCCATTCTCGCATATTTTCTTATTTGCTTGTATTAGTTGCGTGTAGTTTTATGTAGTTCTATTTTTCTACGTAATGGCCACGGGGTACGCATAGACTTTCGATCTCGGTGGCATCGTCTTTGTAGTATCTATTATTAAATAATTTTTAAAGTCTGTTATTAGTATTATGCATCGTAAATTTTAAATGGAATATATAAAAATCAGAAATAACAATAAAAACAGGAAATATACCGGGTGTCTCAAAAGGTGCATACACGTCCACAAAGCAACTGCGAAGGAGCTATGATAATTGAATTGGAAATAAAAGGTAGCCTGCGTGCAGACTTTACTTTTGCCGCTGCGTAGGAAAGCGGCACTAAAGACTGCAGACGGGCTAGTGCGTAGGCGGCTGAAGAGCAGTAAATCCATTGAAGATCCATTAACAAATTTGCAAAGCAAAAATGAACTTTTCCTTTCAGCTAGGACAACCCTTGCATTAAAAAATAAAGGTAGTTCTGTTCTAGCAAGCTTCTAGAAGAGACAACAAAAGCATGAAGAAAAGAACGAACGGTAGGGTAACCTTGTACCAGCTGACCTTGTGCTAGAGTATAACACTATACTGCCTCCTTACCGGCAGATCTTCTTTTATAAGATGCTGTCAAATATTATAAACGTGTCGTCCACATACTTAATAAGTACAATCAAACGAAATTATAAGAAAGTTATAGTTACCAAAGTTCTACAGTAGGCAATAGGTTTTCAAATATATTATGTCATCAGCAGTTAGTGCTTGAGGATTACCCCCAACCTCCTTATAAACAAACCTTTACCCCTCTTTTACATGCTGTCAAATATCACAAACGTGGCGTGTACATAGTTGATAAGCACAATAGATCCTTTCCGAATAATAGATTCATCATATTTAATTCACATTTAAAGTTTTGTCGACAGAAACCAAGTGCCATTATACCATGGGGTATGGTACTATATAGAATACCAGATGTGTTTTCCGGAAATCGGAAATTGCCATTTTCGGGAGCGAGAATCAGGAATCGGCGTAATTTTCAAGCGGTATTCTGGCGGGATACAAGTATCTTATCAAGAATTTGAATTTGTAATTCATCACAAACAATAATTAGTGCCCTAAAAGTATCCTAAAAGTATAAACTGAAGCGGGCAATTGAACTGTTGAAGCATGAAAAATTTAAACTCAATTTTGAAAACTTTTAAATTTTCTTACGCTCGCAAGTGGCGCACCATGTAGGATGCACCATGGAAGTCGTGGCTTTTTGACAAAAAAAAAATTAAACTGAACTGTTCCATATGCAGGGTCAGGCGGTTTAATATATTGGTAGTTACATTTCTAACTGGCAGTAAATTCCTTCTTAACAGATCAAGACGAATTTCAATGTTACGTTACTCTTTTGTGGGTCTATGACGTCACAATTCTAACCTGTGTAACTGGCATTCTTCAGTAAATCAATAATGCTGAGCTTGTTTCGTTCCAATCGCTTTCTGATTAGTTTAGATGATTGTATGTTAACGGAACCAAGAACGTGGGAGTCGTTGTATTCAAGAAATGACCGGCTGTCAATGACCAGTAGTTTCTCAAGCTTTTCTTCAATAAGAGTTGCCAGCTCTGAAGCCAAGAGTTCTGCAACCTGGAATTGAAATAACAACAATGTTTAGATTACCTGAGGCATGTTAAAGCCTGGTTTGCAAGAATCCTAATTCACTGTAATTCATCGGCTATGGAAGATTTTGACCCTTTCATGACCGGATTTATTTCTGCTAAACAGGCAAATTCTCATATTTCATTTTGCAGGGGGTAGCACATGCAAACCATACATTGAAATATTTGAATTTCATATAAAGTTCTGCCCGTATTTACCCCCTGAAAATATGACTTTTACATTAATAATAATGATAATAATAATACCATTCTCCATTCCGGAGCAGCTACTTAAAAGTAACACTGGTGAATATATATATTACATCTGTTTTTTTTTCTTTTTATATATACATTGTTTGTCAATAGGTCATAAAGGCCCTTCCCGGGGTGAAAGCGTTAAGAGCAATCGCCGATCATCGTAATTTATAGCTGATGAACCTTTACGATCAAGAAAAATTAGCTTTCCAGCACTCCGCCGGCGATGATCACCGATGCCCTACGACAATAAATAAAACTAATATTAATCTGCGCGATAGCTGGTCGGCGGTGGGTTAGCCTGCGTCTAGAGTTTCGAGGCTACGATGGATCGCTAATAGTCGCCAATGATCTGGCCATAAGCGAGCGAGCACTGAATTGCTCAAGGTTACTGTTCAGGGGTTCAGGGTTTTAGGGGAGCTATTCCCAATATAGACTTGCTCCAAGTCTATTTCATTTATCAGTAAAAAATATGTCACTGCGGAGGAAAATACCCTGCGGAGGAGAGATCTCAGGAAAATATGTAAGAACAAACTTTTTCCGATGTCGCTACTCCGCAGGGCACTTTCCTCCGCAGTGACATATCTTTTACTGATCAAATAAACGAAATAGAGCAAGTCTAGAAACAAAAAGGAAACTTCGAGATGAGCAATTTCCTTTTTCAGGAGAGTAATGAGCGCAATCAACAGCTCTCCACCACCACTTGAGGTGAGTCTAGATGGAAGCAAGAGCTTTATATCTCCTCGAAGAGCCAGGCCTGCTAATTCTCCTAATCCATATATATCATATATAACCTTGTCACTTGTTATTGCTATACTGTTGAATTTAGTTTTACGTTTTACGTTTAAATTTTAGTTTACAACCCAAGCGTTTTTTCCTCTGAAAATATAGTTTTTTTGGTTGCAATAGGAAGTAATATGACGAATGTTTATCAAGTAACAACGGAACCCCAACGATGGCCATTCCGTACTTTAATTTAGAAATAGCAAGCAAGATGGTAAAGACATTTCGTCTGAAAATAACTAGCACCAAATCTTGCAGAGATTGCATGAAGAACGAAAACTTGAGGTTGGGCGGGTAAGTTCAATAGGCAGGTGACGGGGTGTGCCATGTTAACATGTGAAGTCCCACCCTGAAATGTATCAATTTTTCAAAACCATACCCCAAAATTTTCAAGAAATACTGAAAATACATACCCTAAAAATTTAAAATTACAGACCCTAATAGAATACATACCCTTAAAAAAAATCCAATAACGATGCCCCCATTGTTCCCCCCCCGGGAACGAAAAATACTAAATTTATAGTAGACTCAAAGCAATCATAGCTGCCTCACGTTTTAGATTCCCGATGGCGCCCGATGGTTTTTCAGTACGTGTATGTAAGTGTAAAACAATCTTATTCTTATCATTTTTGTTTGCAGACACGGGGTGATATAAGCCAAATGAGCCTAGCAGGTGGATAAAACACGTGCAGAAAAAGTGTTACAAAACTGATCACATGATATTCACTATGTACAACCTGATTGGGTTATCGTTGCTTGACAGGTGGCTTCAAACCCCCTTTCACTGTGTCAATCCAGTATTTTTAAAATGTTTGTAATAACGAAAAAAGTTCCTCGGACCAAGGAAATTTAGGCTTAAAACATTTTTCAGCAGCAACGATGTAGCTATCTGGTTTGGGAGTGCCCGAATTCTTTCTATAGCTTTCTATATTCCCGAATTTGAGCAAACAACAGGCATTGTTCTCTACAATTTTGCCTGAATATGTTGATATTTGCACGAATTTCGAGGTTCTTGGAAATTATTTGGAGGGAGGCGTGACACCCCACACTCACACCTTTCCCCACACTCACACCTTTCCCCACACTCACACCTTTCCCCACACTCACACCTTTCCCCACACTAGCTATGCCCTTGAAAGCAAACGTATTCGATCAAAATGGAAAGAACATCTGCTCCTTACTGAAAATGTTTTATCTTCTTTTATCACAAGAAAATTTAGTGATCATTTGGAAAACAATTACGCTAACAGCAATGAAACGCACTGTTGACCAACAAGAAGGTATTTGTTTACCTATTGCCTCATGGACAGACGAAACACCGCAAGAAAACAAAATAGGAAATCTATCAAACGATCTCGCAAAAACAAACATATATATTTACTTGAAATAAGCTAAGTTATGATTTCGTACCAATTGTCTACATAATAATGTAAAAAATCACCTGTAGGCTCATGACAAGCCGAAAAACAGCCAAGAAACCAAATACAAAAGCCAGTACAGACAGGTTTGTTCACAAGTTTCGAGCTTAAAGCTCACCAAAACATCCTAAGCCGTACGGAGCCAGCTTCCTTGGCCATCCAGCACAGGTTCACCTGTTAAAAAAGCGACCATTAGAAACGTAAGCATCTTAAAACACACGTTTCTCTCATTACTTAGCAACGGTAAACAATTATCAGCATTGGGGCCCGTGAAGTTGAGATAAGGGAGGGGAGAGGTAAGTTTTAGCGAGCTACCAGCCTTGGCAAGGGGCTTTCCATTTGAAAAGCAACAATGGTTAACGAGAAAGATAGCAACACCGTCTCTAAATATATGACATGTAGTAGCTGCACATTTCACTTTTAAAAAGTTATTTTGAAATAAGAACGAATAACATTTGTCATGTATCTAGAGATGGTTGTCTCGATAATGATCTAACACCGACCCGGTTAACCGGGCAAGTTCTCTGAAATGCACTTCTATTATCCTGGTAGAGTTAGATCTAGCCTACCTGTTTCACGGACTTCCCTAAAACATTGTCCCTTTTCCAACGAGTAACGTAGCGCCGTCGTGAACTTTACAAGTTAATACATTTAAAATCGTTCGATACTTCATTCTGTCTATTTCCGACAATTTTCTGAAATTTAGAGAGATGTCTCCGAATTCATATAGCAATAAGTATTTTCGATAGATTTTCAGATACACATGGAATTCTACGTTCGGTCAGTACAGTATCATAAGGAAATTTAAAGTTCGCATGTGGAAATAAATACCGCAAACAAGACTTGTTGCTTATCATACTTGTTTTTCGCGCACAACCATTTGTTAAAAACCTCATTGTATTCAGCGGCGTAGTAGGCTTGCTGCAAGTCTATTTCATTTCGTTAATCAGTAAAAAAATAAAAAATAAAACGTTCTTATTTTCCTGAGGTCTCTCCTCCGCAGGGTATTTTCCTCCGCAGGGTATTTTCCTCCGCAGAGTATTTTCCTCCGCAGTTACATCTTTTTATTTTTTACTGATTAATGATTAATTTTCGAGATTAGATTTGAACCATGAAATGGCTATATTACCAATTTGCCGCCAATATACGCCAATTTGCCCAAAAATATTTGTGGTCTATAGTGTCAAATGTTTTCTGAATATCAATTAGGAACATTCCTGTCATTATTTCTTTATCAAAATTTGGATAATTCTGTCACTTTAGTAGGAGTCTGTTGAGTGATGTTTGCAAAAACCAGATTAAAAAGCATATGGGATGTTGTTTTCATCCAAGTACCCTTGAACCTGATTGTGTACCACTTTTTCTATAATTTTAGACTAATTGGGGAAGCGTGCAATTTATGTAGATTTGTGTGACTTTCTTAAGCTTCTTATGTTTCACTGCTGTTCGTGATGTTCAAGCATCCAATTATATTGCATTAAAATATCTTCCAAGCAGAAAATACAAGCTTTTAACTGTTTAGCACTCAAGAAAACGATTAGCTGCTTTACTCTGTAAATAGATACAAGAATATTTTTGGGAACACAAAAATTAATCATGATTTACAATAATTTAAAAATTTCAATTCTTTATTTGGCTTACTGCAAAGTGAAAAGGATGCTGAGTTTCATGAGAGTTTAGCGGAATATTCATGGGATGTATATTATTTGCTCCTATGTATTTAGTAGGGATTTCACTGATTTTTCACATTTTTTGCAACTATAAATTCTTAAATAATCCCCCAGGGCTTCCTGCAAAAATCAATTCTTAGGTGGGGGATTATTTGAGGGGGGGGGGGTTATTCGCATGTAGGGACTATTTTGAGGATATGTGGCAAAGTTCAATATGTGTTAAAGTTAAACATTTGTTTTGCCACCCTGTTGGTTAAGGGCCAGTTTGGAAAGTTTGCTATGTGCCCCTACAAAGAACTCCAGTTTCCAATTTTCAGCAAGAACAGCAGAAGAACCAATAGAACAAAGGAAATAAACCGTTGGTCATGCACACATTTCAGTGCACCATGCACAAAGTTTCCAATCTTGATTAAGAGTGGTAAAAAGTGTGGGTGGTAAAAAATAACACTTTTTGATTATCATTTGTTTGATAATTTCTCGACAAGCAAATGCTTGAAATTGAATGAATTGCTTTGTATCATGTTTACTCCATTGTCTTGCCCTAATTTTCAGGGTTCTGCCCTGCCCTTGCCCACCTGACGAACTGCTTGACCAGCTGACACAGTTCTGGCTGCCCCCAGCTTCTGCTGACAGCCATTGAATCTTTCTAGGCAACTAGTTTTCTTCTGTTTGTTGTTGACACTCTTGAAATAAATGGCAGTTGAGTAGGTTTGGGCACATTGGCACTTGATGTCGATTTGTTGTCTTGTAGCCTTTCAATAGTGGCCTCCCTCCTGGTCTGTTTGTTTTTTGTTGTTTGAACTAAAATTTAAAAGGAAGGCAACTTTGATAAAATGGTCAACTTACAGAGCAACTTACCACAGTTAACATCGTTGCAAAAAAATTAACAATTATTGAACATCACATTCACGCCGCCCTCTGTTTGCTTGGTGCAACCATCTTTCTGTCTTTCATTCTGCAACAATGTTGTGTTCCTTTTTGCTTTGCTCAATCTGCTTGCGTGTGGCTGTGGCTGCCTTGCCTTGATGTCTATTTTCGTCGATGACGTAATGACTCCAAATTTTTTCCTGGAAATTTGTCTGTAATTTTGAAGGCAATCAAAAATCTTTTGTCACCAAAATAAGATGTTCAGTTTAATTTGAGGTTCAAGGTTTAAATTAACACACAATTCTTGGTATATGAATAGAAATATAACGATAAAGAAAATTTTACAAATTATAAATTAACTTCTTCAATTACCCATGCACTCACTGTTGTTTATTATTATTGGCAGTTCTAGATGCCCTGTGAGAAATACTGTAATTTGATTGGTTACGCCCGCACGAGGTTGGAAATTTGATTTCTTTTTCAGTTGAAAGTTGAAATAATTTTGGCGGACAATTTATTAAATTTTATCATCACTTCGTATTTACTGATTGTTTATGTTATTTTTAAACCAACCTTCACATTTTTACAGTTGTAAATGTTAGCTGGAAAGAAGGATTCTTTAATTTTCGTGGAAAAGAATGGCAAAGAACAGCAACGTGCTTCACAATGCTTTGGAGAAGTCGTGGAAGCTTCACGAAGAACAACTGAAGAAAATCCTTGGCGAAGCTGAATTGTATTGTAACTGGGTTCAAGAGGCTCTTATTGTCGCCGGAGAAGCCGTAAATTGGTAACCAAACGCGATTCAACAAATATACACACCCCATCCATCAGCCAAGCTTTCGATATTTTAAATTTTATTTAAATAATAAAAAGTAACATAACACTAACTTTAACTAACATTTATAATCATTCAATGCGCGCGGATATCCAGACTAGATATCTATTTTGTCATTTTGTGACATTTTTACAACAGTTTAGCTAATCGTAATAACATTGCATAATTCACGACGGTAATAAAATAACACAGGAAGACTGAACAAATTTATATTTTATAGTCTATGTGCAAATAGCTAAAAGTAAATGTCAAATATTTTTAAACTTTAAAAACATTTATATAATATGCATTCAAAATTTTAAAATGTCAGCACTACACTAAACTAATAAAAAATCATTTTAAATGAAACAACACAAAAAGGTGGTCCCAGGTTTAAAATTTTGCCCACAAGCATTTTCAAGGCCAAATCCCTCAAATTCTCTGACTTTAAAGTAAATGAACAGATACATAAGCACACCCTCTAAAAATAGATGGAACTCAATTCAAGCATGCGCAGATAGAGCTCAGACAAAGTGATCACATGTCACTTCACATGTACGCAAGGCGCAGCG
>JAYJMH010022461.1:0-19156 GCA_036873815.1 Phacellophora camtschatica
CTAAAATACTAAAATACTAAAATACTAAAATACTAAAATACTAAAATACTAAAATACTAAAATACTAAAATACTAAATTTTGGGTCTTCAGTTTATGGGTTCGTCTTCTACACCGACATTTACGATAGCATTTAAATAATTTTAGCTTTATTAGGTGATAAGTAAAACTGGAAAAATGTGCCAAAAATAACCCACCAAAAGACGCTTCTTTTGCTGTTCTGGAAGTTGGCCTAAAGAAATAATATATTACTTAAAAATTAGCTCTTTTCTCTGCAGAAAGAAATTAAAACTTAAACAAAAATCGCTCGACAAATAAACCTCCGCAGGAAGAGTAAAGATTACCTAAATTATTACTATAAGAAACAAATTGCTAAATTATTGCTTTCCGGCCTTAACAGTTTAGGAATCGGGGTGTGTGTTTTATATTTTTTAGCCTCCCACCACCCGTGAATTTTTATTATGTCCTACCATCGATGTGCGTTTTTAATTTTGTTTCTCGTCTATTTTCTGTTTCCCACCACCTATGCATTTTTATTATTTCCTAACACCGATGTGCCTTTGCCTTTGTTTTCAATTTTTTAGTTTCCCACCACCCATGCATTTTTATTGTGCCCTTGGCAAGACTCGGTGGGAGGGCATAGGTGATGAGAAACCACACGACAGAAATGCATGGGTGACGAGGAACCCAGAAATGAAAAACGCACAAAGAGACTTTTATGGCATGAGCCTTTTCATTGATGTTCGCCCAATATTAAAATCCTGTTTGGCCTAACCAAAGCACTGAAGGTAATTTAAAAAAAACAAGTTAGTTAGTCTCCAAAAAAGAATAGAACTGCAATTGTTTGCCGACAAGAAATATTTGCAACAGAGTTTGATACGGCATACAGTTGAGCATTACAGTTGAGCATAAAGTAAGCAGGTAGAGTGGCCAAGTGGTTAAGGCACTATGTTTCGTAGCCAAACTCTCTGTCAGAGCACGGGAGCACGGGTTTGGGACCAGCTGCAGGAACTTCTAACTACAAAAGCCCACAACCAACTCAGATGTCCATCCTTTCGAGGTCGGTAAATGAATACCAGTTAACTTTAGAGCAAGTGGTCAGAACTGACAAGGTAAAGCAGTAGGGCCTACCCATATCTGAAAAGATTACATCTAGTTAGAGAGGAGTGTTGTGGTTCGCCTCCAGCTGCAGACAATCTACTTACTGACTGAGCATATGAATGGACTAGCGTTAGCACACAGCTTCTTCTATCAAGGTTCAGTGGGGCAGGTGAAATATTATTATGAGGTCAAAATTGCCCTTGAGCTAAATTCATTTTTACTTTATTTTGTATGGATGTGGCATGACGTATAAGCTAAAAGAAAGATATCTGTTGAATTGGTTTTCATATTATCAATTACGTTCTTGAAGTTGTTCATTTAACCTTACTAAATTTATCATTCTTTTTAAATATAGTCTTCACACAGTTTCTCCATAGCACATCATAACACATAAACACTTCTGAAACATACCTGCAATGAGCCTGAGCGTTAAACCACGTTCAGTTGAATGACAGGTGCCTTTAATATAATCAAACAACTCCATATCGTATCTCAATTTGAACAGTTCTGAAATCATTTTGTAGTCACGCTACAAATAAAACATAATTTTAACATAACGCAATTTGAAATTGCATCAATAAAAATCGGTTTTGATTCGAATGATGCCTCTAGATTTTTTCTTATTCTTAATTTTTAATTTGTGACAATTGATTTGCATTTTTATAGGTGTCATATCATCGGAGTGCGCCAATTTGCAGTTTTATTTCCTATCACCTGTGTGTATCAAATCATAATGCCTTTTACATTCTTAGGTAGTAAACAACACTTACTAACTGTTGTATTATTAATACGTAAGCTTTTAAATCTGGTTTAATATTATTTTAACTTACCATGTCACCTGTGTGTATACGAGTTTTATTACAATGTCACCTGTGTGTATCATATCATATCTTTTTCTCACCTTTAGACCCTGAGGCTGGTTAGTTTTTTTGCAATTAACTTTATATTCGCAAAGCTCTGAATAACTATTTAATAATGAGAAACAATATTTAACTGTTATATCCCAATTAATTAAATTAAGAAAACTGTTATATCCCAATTAATTAAATTAAAAAATTCAAGCTCACATCTTGTCGGCTGATTATTATTCTTGACAGTGTTTTATCATCATCAATGCCACCATAGTGTGTGCCATGCAATTTTTCCACAAAATACCCAGGAGGATTTTGAATGTATTGAACTAAAATATAATGTTTGCTAAACAATGTTATCTCATTCTTTCAGTGTCAAACAAAATATTTTGCAGTATAATGTATAACAAAATTCATTTCATAAGATAATAAAATAATTGTTCTTTTTTGTATGTTTGATGATTATTTGTTACTTTCTATCGTTCTTCTTAGTTTTGTGAACCCAAGTATATTTTCAGCTCAAATCTAGACGGCTCTTTAATCCTAAGTTTGGTTGCGTTTTACTGACAAATTGCTCAAATAAAAATAACATTCTTTCTTATAAACTACATAATATAAGCAAATTTTGAATTTCTGTTTCTTTCTTTTAAATTCATGGCTTAACAAACATGCTTTTCGACATCAGGTAATTGTTCTCTGTTACGTGTCCAAAACTGGAAATAAAAATTGTTCTCAGTTGTGAGCTTTTAAGTCAATTTGAAGGAACGCCATTCATTTCCAGTATACGATTTGACATTAAGACTACCTTGTTGCTCCACAATACCGACTTGGGAGTTTGATAAGTAAACCTTTTCAAATTTTAAACTTAAGAATCGCTATTAAAACAGGCAGGTTGTTCTAATGTCCATACATGGATTGATGATAAATAGTGTTTCTTCAAATTGATATGAATGCTCACGGATTAGGACGGTTTTAAATTCAATGTTTTGGACAGGTAAACGTGGTCGCAGATCATTGGATGATGTCCCAAACTCTACGTTTGCTCTTCGGACGTCGTTTTGAGTGCATTTTGTATATTTGTTGTCTCACAGATTTCGAGTTACAACCCTACAAACAGAGATAGTTTTTATTGGATCACCGTCATCTGGTATGTTTACAGCTGGTGTACTCACTTATAGTAAGCAGACATCGTCGCATATTTCCATCAAAAGCTGTGATTACGTCACCTTCAATTTCATGATGTTTAAACTAAAAATATGAGAAATGAAATTATTTGTTGAAAACAAGTAAACACAATGGCTAAAAATTCAGCAATAGAATACCCAATAATCATTTGATATAAAATTAATTTTGTGATTAAAACCCAAATTACAACAGCATTATATATTCGTTAAATAGCAAATCTTCATACCTTTCTATATTCGGCCAATACGGTCCTCAAGGTAGCGAAACTCATCTTAGAAAAAACGGCAGTAAATTTTCTCTCCATTTGATCACCTTGAACTCCTATTATCTAAAGTAAAACATTAAAAACAAGATTATATTGAAAACTAAAAACAATCACTTTGAAACCACTTAAAATAGCTTCAAAACAAAAATTATTTAAAGATAGCGAAATGTAATTTAATACTGAAATTATCATAAATAAATAGAAAAAGTTAACTATAAACTTAACATAAAATGTAAAAATCGATAAAAATATCCAATTTGTAAAAATTCGGAGATTTACTTACAGCATGAAGACTTCGAGCTATTTCCCCTGCCTTTTCTCTTGGCACTGGAGTAATATCAAGATCTCGTTTGCCCTAAAATGATGTAATATTTTATGCGAACTTCAGCAGAATGTTTACGATAATATCTACTACAGTAATAGCAAATGACTACGGTGGGAAATATGGTAATATCAGCAATAGAGAATACGGTCATATCAACGATAGAGAATAGAGAATACGATAATAGCAACATTAATGACTACGGTAATATCTTCGGTAATGTCAATATCAACGGTAATATCCTCGGTAATGTATGCGGTAATGTCTACGGTATTTTAATGGTAATATCTGAATGATTTCTTTTTCTACTGCGATAATGTTGAGGGTATACGTACGGTAATATAAAGATAACGTCTACGGTAATAACGTCTATGGTAATGGCTACAGTAATATCTTCGGTAATGTCAATGATACCAGTGAAAATTTCAACGGTAATGTCTAAATAACTACTTTTCTACTGCGATAATGTTAAGGGTATACGTACGGTAACATAAATGATAACGTCTATGGTAATCACGTCTTTGGTAATGACTACGGTAATATCTATGGTAATGTGTACGGTTATATATATGGACAATTTTCTGTAACAAAGTTTAATCATACAGAAAACTCAAAGTGAAAAATCATTGCTTTGTTATTAACTACAATATACCTCTATCTACAACTTGGTTTCTTTTGTACTTTTGAATTATTTATTCTGAATAACAATCAGCTACAGCCTACATTCAGCAATAATTGTATGACACAATGAAGATTAAAATTACAGATATTAACAAAAATGTATATCATAAGGCAATGCAAAAATCTCACCACGGCGAGCATTAAAAGAATTCGCTGGAAAGCACCGGATGTTTCATCTTCGATGTCATCCATCAAATCCTCTTCGTAGCCTTCGTACCATATTATAAAAATCATACCATATTATTAGATCATATTTATTAGTAATATTATTATTGTATTATTTATTGTATTATCGTTATTATTATACTGCCTTTATTGTCTAAATTAAAGTACGAAATTTTTGTACTTCTTTTGCTACTTTGTTTGTTTACAATTTGGAAATGAGCCAATAATTTTGCAGCACTTTCAAAAATGCGATAAATATCCTGTAATGTTATTGGTACCCTGGGATTCAGAGCCTCTAAAAAAATAGGAAAACAAAGCAAACAAAAACAAAAACAAAAACAAAAATTCTTTTCTCTCTCTTTTATTTAATTTTCCTCTAATATTTTTTTTCTCTTATATTTTGTTCTCTTTTTTTTCTCTCACCTGTTTTTCTCTCATTTTTTCAGAGGGTTTGGATCCCAGGATACCAATGACCCCAGGGTAGGCTATTGGCTAATTTCAAAATGCATGCAAAATAAAAACGTACTTAGTCGCAGGACTCCCGAGAGAAATTACGGCCTCTGAAAAATTTAAGGCATGAAGGACCGCTTTTACTACATATACGTGCATTTATAGGATTTAAAATAAATTTTATTCACTCAGGCCCCTGAAAGTAGGAGCGGTTGACTGCGGGCCCAGGGGAAGTTGCCCACTTTGCTCCCTTTCCAGTGGGCCTGCTTAGCTTGATCAAATTAATTCATTCTCGTTTATTGCCTGAAGTAAAATTGCAGCATCGTCTCATTCAACTGACTATGTTTGCCTGCATGGAAAACCCATGGAAAATTGCTGTATTTAATTGAAATTAGCTTAGGATTTATTTGAAATGATTTGATTTAAATTAAAGAAACAAAAAAATTGAAAAACTGCACATGCGTATATTGGCATTTTAAATGTTTATACATTTTTGAAATGGGAGGTTTAATACAGAATGCAGCTTTTAACACCCCGAGTCCCGACATAGAGTAGAAGCTAAAGAAGTGTACATATTTTTTCTGTAGTGCTATCTCAATAACCCATTTCCGTATACAATTATTTCTCTCTACAAAACGTAATCTTGCCCCATAAGGACCAACCTATTTCCTGCGTGAAAAAATCTCTTTGATATTTTTGCCTATGCAAAAGTTCTATCCATTCTTTTTTGTGAAAAAGTTTACTTCATCGTGCGAAAAATGCCTGATTCTTGCGCGATAAATTGCACGATTATTGCACGATTATCGCGCGATAAATTGTACGATTATCACGCGATAAATAAGAGATATAAATGTGTTGTCAATGTCCTGATAAGAACTACTCAGGGTGAAAACCAACAGGAGGCCCATAATTCGAAAGGAGGCCTGTAATAGATCAGGGGGCTCCTTTTTTTTAAATATTAATAAACTCACAAAAAAATGTTAATTTGCTATAGTCAACTAAATCCAACTGAACCTGAACATAAAGTTTGTCCAAAATGTCAAGAAAATATGGCATGCTCATTAGTTAACAACAAAGTCACTTTTTCATGCGGATGATGCAAAAATTGCTATTGTCTAGAAGAGAGATATGAAGATATGATGCGAAGAGAATAGAGTCAGAGAAGGAAACAGTACTTTGAGCGACCATATATAGCAGAGAAAATGGACAAGGCTGCACTTGTATGATAGGTCTGACGAAAAGATCTTTTGTATACCTAGATGAAGGTCTTTAAGTCACTATTAGCGTCACTTGAGAGACTTCAACTGGGTGACCCAAAAAATATGTTCCGATGTTTGAAAAATCACCAAAATTTGATTTTGATAAGAATTTCAAAATCTTGCATTTCTGATACAGTGAGAAAAACCATATTAATTTTAGGAGCTGCCATTATTTTGGTAATTTTTACGAATAATTTCGATTTGAAATACCTAACTTTGAGCTATATCTTTCAAAAGATTTATAATTTAAATTTTAAAAATATCTTTTGAATCATGTAATGCCCCAAATGATATTTTTGCATCATGTTTATAGCATTTATAACAATATGAAGTGATGACAACTTGCAATAACGTGATTTATTTATTTCATAACAACTGATGCCATGTCGTTTAAACTGACAAAATTACATTGTTTTTAATGTGCTTGTGAAATATTTGACATTGCTACAATTAATTTAGCCCGTCTTGTAAATGGAAACGTAAAAATTAACTTGATTATTAACACACTCGAATTTGGGTGATTGTTCAAACGTCGGATCTTGTTTTGGGTAACCCTATACACTATTAGAATACGATAAAACAAGCTTGGAGCACTTACTTAATCAATAGAAAATTGTAAATACTTAAATATAAAACAAGCTTGGAGAACTTACTTAATCAATAGAAAATTGTAGCAATAGAAAATGCGAAATTACGTGTAGCAACAACTATGAGAGAAATGTCTCAAGAAAGCAGACTAAGACATCTCATATTAACCTTATTACACTCGCGTTGTGGAGAAAGGAGACTGGAACGAGACTTTGTAAAGTTTTCAAGTTTTTTTTACGTGCGAATAACAAAATGATTAATTCTAAGGAACCCAAGGAAGCCTCATGTTTATCGCGCGATCATCATTCATTTATCGCACAATACTCGTGCGTTTATTGCACGATAATTATTGATTTATCGCGTGATAATGTGTAAACCTTTTCACAAAATAGAATGGATAGAAGTTTTGAATAGACAAAAACATAAGCGAGATTTTTTAGGCAGGAAATAAGTTGGCCACTATAGGGCAGCGTACTTTGAGATGTTTAGCAATGATAAATAAAATAATATATGACAAGAAATGTAATTGAAAAAATACATCATAAATAATGGTTTGGTATACATACGTTTTATGTAAGCTTTCTTAATAGATTCTATTTCCTGCGGAAAAAACAAAAATACTGTTATAAACATTTTTTCTTAGAGCATGAGAAATTGAAGCATTCTAAAGTGCCACTTTATGACAGTGAGTTTTTATTGTTACTCTTTATTATCTAACTTGCTAAACAATTGTTTATAGCAAAATGAATTACAAAAGCATAAAGGGTCTACAGAAAGGGTAATATGAGATGGGTAATATGAGAGGGCTAAAAGGATTGGGTTAAAATGGGTAATGCGTTCAATGTTAATAACTGCCACCAAAAGCCTGGAACTATCCAGTTCTATATTGTAGATGTTGATTTGTAAGCGCCTGTTTACAAGGAGGTAGGGTTACCCTAGCACCAGGGTTACCCTAGTAGTAGGGTTACCCTAGCCTTCGGCCATTTCTTATAATCGTGTTTGCAGGCATGTTAGGGTAACCCTAGCACTAGGGTAACTCTAACTGAGAGGTACGGTTAACCTGACAGCCGAGTTAACTTTCCTTCTTTTAAGCGCTCTGCCAGAGATAACTCACCTGCCCGAAGCAACTTTAACTGTTTCCTGTGGCAATAGACATTGCGAAGCTTCATTGCTCCTTCCATACAGCTCGGGTAAGTTGACCCAGCTGCAAGTGTTACCCTTCCCATGAAAGGTTGCTTTCAAACACGAGTTAACTTTAAACCTTGTGCTAGGATAACCCTACCTCCTTGTAAACAAGCCTTATGCCATTTTAAATCTTTTTGCATTTCTCATTTTACTGCAGTATACCCATTGTACCCCTGTCGACAGTATGTATTTGCATTATACTTGGTGAACTATATATTAAATTATAACAAAACTATAACTAGTAAATTTAATTTATAATTTAAATAAACTAACATCAATTATAAATGAGTTTATAAATAGATGAACAATGAAAAATTAGCAAGGGTAATACTATTAACAATACCTCGTTATTTCTCGTACAAAGAATTTCAATCAAGACTTCCGGTTCTTTGTGCAATCCCTAAATATTGGCATAAAAACGTCATACAAAATAAACCTACCTTATTAGTTTTGGTTCATTACAAAAAAGCGTTGAAAACATTTAAAATCTAAAAGATAGGTTTCTGAACAAGACAAAACCGTAAAGTCCCTCCTTTAAGAACTGTAAAGTCCCTCCATTGCCGACTTTGCATACCATATATTTATAATGTAGGCTATATCTCATAATAATCAATTACCTATGTCAATCTTTATTTAATATTTTTCATCATATACTCACTTGTTATTAAACAAAAATCTGATTTGCATGATAATCATTATTATAACACGGAGTTGGTATTAAATAACTTTAGATTACACTTATCCAACTGTAAATAAAATGATGAAAAAAATAGATATGCGGGAAGAGGGACAATTTTGACCAGAACAATAGAAAGACAACAAGCTAATTAAGGGAGAACAATGACGTGAGGTCAAAAACGAGTTTTTTAAACAGGCATTACGGAAGCAGTTCACGAGAAGGGGGAGGGGGCAGAACCATGAAAATAAAGGCAAACAATGGAAAATGAAAGAATTCAGCCATTTTCTTGAAAGCAAGGGGCATTCTCCGCAATACCTGTTTTAGAAACCCCGTTTTTGACATGAGGGAATTGTTCTCCCCTACTTCTAATGTTATCTTCATATTGTTCTTGTCAAAATTCAGAGTCTGAGTTTCTTTCAAAGTTGCTTGGTGAAAGCGAGACACTGCACTGTATTTTAAACTTGTTGTTATTTATCAAATGCCACACTCAAATATAAACGCCAAGCACTAGAAGATAACTCCAGAAAAAATTGTTCAGTTATTCGATAACTGAGTGGGGTGCAGCTCACTAGTAACCTCAGTAAAACAGGATTCTCAGGATTAAACGATGTTGCTTGCATTAAATACAAATAAAATATGACTACCTTCAAGGCATCATAAAGACACATGGCATCATACTCTGCTGGTGGTAACATCATGTAAGATACAACGCTTGCAATATCAGATGGAAGTAGCTTTCGGATTTGAGTCATCAAACTCTAAAATAAAACATTTTTCATGCTAAAAATAAAATTTTACAATATTTGAAACTGAAACTTGAAAGTAAATATTATAAAATCAAAACAAAAGTAAGTTGTAAAGTTGTAAAGTTGCCCCTACTGAACTCTCAGAATCCCGCTATCGAATTCTCAAGGGAAACAAAAATTTGTTCAAAATGATGAGTATCTGAAGTAACCAAGCTAAATTAAAGCTGGGAGCTCTCAAGAGATATAGAAAACAATGCGAGTTGACAGGGAAATTGAGATTGGTTGCATCTGCAAAGAAAAAATATGCATTAAAATGAGCATTTAAGAATGAACTCACCTCAAGGTATTCATCACGATATATCTTTCGAATCCATCTTCTGTTGAGATTAGTATTTTTGATTATTGTATCAACCACGACTTCCAGTTCAGGCCCTTGAAGTAGTAATATTTTAAATACTTTAACGCTAATACCTCTATTTAGCAATATTATTTAGCTCTTGCTCTTTCTTTATGCAAGATATGTTTTATTACATTTTAGAGAAAAGTGCATCCATTTTACGGTGTTCAACCTCGTTTGTTAAGTAAAAATTAACAGCGGTTTAAAATGTTCAATGCATCCACTGAATATTTCTATTGTTCAAGATTTTGTTCAGTTATGTAGAGAGAGTTCGAACAATGCATTTTTAGAGCTGTTTTCCCGCCAAAATTGTCTCCGAGGGACACACAAGCCACCAAATGTTCAGTGGGGTGTAGACTTCGTTTGAGCACCTAGCTTCCAACAACTCTGAACATCTCTGAACATAGCTGAACAACGCAATACAAATGTTGAGCGTTGTTCAGTAAAATTATGAGAGAGTTTGAATAGGGCTAAGATTGGCTCCTATCTAGAAATCTTTGATAGCCCATTTTTTAATCTTTTTTTCCAGTTATTTCCTTCCTATTGGTTCTCTATAGGGGCTGTATATATGTTTATATACCGTATGATATAAAATCACTTATACTAAGGGTTGAGGTAGCCTGAGATCAGGCTCTCCGTCCGAAACAGTGGTCCGAAAAAAAATAAAAAATAAATATTCGAAACTGCGGAGGAGAGGAGAGCCTTCTCTCCTCCGCAGTTTCTAATATTTATTTTTTTTCGGACGGAGAGCCTGATCTCAGGCTAGGGTTGAGGAGCATTTCTATATAAAATTTTAGTGAAGTTGACCAAAAACAAGAGGAGTTGACGATAGTTTGCAACAAAATTCAAACGACAATAAGTAAGAACAATAAGTTAGTTCTTTATGAGCCAAAATTTTATAAAAAATACATCGGACAAAAATTAAATTGAAACATGGGTAACGATCTTAGATTAATAAGTCCTTTGCTTTTCTAAGAAGTTAATTAGTGACCAGATTTTAATCCTTTTAATCCAGATTTTCTCACGTTGCAAAGCTGCTATAAGAGGAGCTTCGGATTTGATAATTTTGTTTTTGTTTACGTGGATGTTGGAGATGTCAAATTAAACGAACAAATCACTATTAAGTACTATTAAGTAATCCCTGAACTATTTTAAAAGAAAGAAAAAGTCAATAGCTATCTGTCTCAAAGCTATAATGTACTTTTAGCTGATTATAGCAGCAGAAATCATCTCTTTTTAGTTTATTTGAGTAAAACTTGGTGTTTATTGGGTAGATTTTAACAAAGATTTTGACAAACGAAAAGCTTTTTATATCAATTAAAAAAACCAGCATTGTCAAAACTGAAACTCCTCCACAGCAGCCTCATACCACCCGGTAGTAATGCTGTCATTAATTAGGAAAAACTAAATTAAAGATAAAGTAGTTGCCATTTTGTAGAATGAATTAAAAAAATTGCATGAAAACAGAATCAGTCAAAAACAACAACGTACCTTCTTCATTTACTAGCGCTTCTCTTATTGCAAGAGTTTCCGCTTGCAGTCTTGATCTTGTTTGATTGGCATCTCCATCATCCATAGGGTCTGCAACAAGAGGTGGAAGCATGTCATCTACTGCAGATTCAGGTCTTTTATACCGTTTCTTCAGTCTGCCAAATTCATCATAGTTATCACCAGATGAATCATCGTGTTTTGTATCCATAAAATCAACTGGCGTTTGTGGTTTCTTAAGATACTGTTTTGTCAAAATCATATCGTCATTTTCTTCAGAATCCGAGGAAGTATCAGATAAGCTTGAACTGCTGCTGTTTATTTCGATGTTCTTTCCTCGCAATATGTATCTTTGTCCAGGTTTTCCGTCTCTCAAGATAAGCCTTGGATCGTCATTCTCAGAATCACTCCACGAAGAATCACTGCTTGGAGCAGCATCACGGACTATTTTTAGTATATGTGATGGTGGGAGAAACTGTCCTGTGTACCGGGGTGCTCTTTGTCTGGACATCATAAATGGGTTCCTGTTTTTGCCGCCCTTGAATGATAAAAAAATTTAGACAATTCTTATTACTTGAAATTTCAGTGAGAAAAATGAAAGTGTATTTTTACAAATAGAAATGCAAATTAATTTTTGGGTTAGTCTTCATGCAAAACAAAAAAGTAGACTGTAATCAGGTCTGTTCCATTACGGACTGGTCATTAAACAAGGCGAGGAAAATGGAGGAGAAATTGATTTGACATGAAACAAAGTTCAAGGCCCGTGATATCGGCCAAGTCAATCACCTTTTTTAAGGTGTCTCCTTTTTGTTTGCAGAAAAGTTTTACAACTTTTAACAATTTCACTTATATATCCCCCTCGCCATATTCAATGAGCGGTCCATAATCAATAAACAAAAATAAAAAAATGAAAATAATTTTTCCCCTTCAGCACTGCACTTTAAAAATGAAAAATAAATTACCCATGAGCATAGGAATGCTTTTTGCATTTCATTTAGGAGTTGATTTGTTTGCATTTTAAAAATACCCAATCAACTAGCAGTATTAGACCCCGTTTACACGATGCCGGTATGAAATGAATCAGATACGAAATGATATCGGATTGGCCCTTTTGTTACACGATGCCGGCATGAAAAGTGAAAGCGATATGAAATGTGGAATAGCAGCACTCTCTGCGCTCTGCTACACTCTGCGTGGCACAAGGAATATCAGCACCGATCATTGGACCACATCGGAGTACCATCATAACGTTGGATCTTGACCTGTAAGAAAGAGCAATAAAACTGCAAGAAATATTAGCGAATTCAAATTGGCTTCGTAGAGTTTGAGAGTTACATGCTTGTTTTGCTTCCCTACATGCAATTGTCAAATATATAGAGGGTAGTGATCTTGATTCAATTGGTATTGGAACTGGACTGTATGCTCCAACTACAATTCGACAAATACTTGCAGAGAAGCAGTATAAAAGAGGGCTCGAATATGATATTATGAAGGCTTTGGCCTGCTACGAATTGATTTTTAATGCTTTGGATCTTGACGAAATTTCAGCGAAAAATGTTTTAACCTAAAGGAAATACTGCACGGAAAAGCCTTTGATTGTGATTCCGCCATTAAAGCTATTTCTATTTCATTGCCGAAGGAAAAGATTTCTACTGCTGTGAACTCTTTTGAACTTGGGAAGTTTCTAAAAATTACATTACTCAGGTCGAAGCTTTGTTACATCTTGTTAGAGCCAGGTGGCAATGTGATTGGTCACTGTTTCTATCTGCCCTCGAAGAACAAGTTAACTACTACTTCGCACACGATCCGTACAAGTATTCAAAGTATGTACCACACAGAGCCATGTGGCAATGTGGTTCACGACATCACTGTTTGTTCTCCCTACGCGGACATGTTCATTTTGCTTCTTAGTGTGTTTTCAAGAAACAACATTGCCGGCGAGTTTATGTTTGAGACTGGCAAAGGCAAGCTTCAAAGGAAAAAAAGCATTAACGAACGTTGCAAAAGCATTGGCACGGACAAAACCAAGGGTATATTGGGACTCCATATCTTTCCTGGCGCTGATTGGGAGGAAAATTCTTCGGAATATCAAAAAAGAAATGGACTGCATCATATCTTACATTAGCATCAAACAGCGCGGTAGTTGATGTATTTCAGGAACTTGGAGAGGGCGATCTAAAGTCAAAAAGTGTTAGAGCCTTTTGTTTGCTCAAAATACGCAGGAAACCCAAGTCAAACATCCCTTGCTGGATTGAGATGGGAGCATTTCAGTAAAAGAAATCTAGAAAGTGAAAAACCCCCACCAGTGAAGACAACTTTTCTTCCTCATTTGCAAAGAGCAAATTATATCACGAAAATAAGCAAAGGATATCAAAATGCAATCAATGATTTCCCTCCACTGTCAGAAAATATTTGGAGAGAAACGGAAGACGGGTGTTTTGCTCCTATACAATGTACGGAGCTTCCAGCACCGCAAGCTGTAACAGCATTACTGAAATGTGGCTGCCAAAGATCGTGCTTAAAAACCAAACGATGTTCTTGCTATAAAAATTGGATGCTTTGCACCTCTCTGTGTAAATGCGTTGATTGTGACAATACGAAAGATTATGACCTTTCTGAAATCATTGACGAGCCTGACCATTAAGAACTCTAAAGAAAGATAACTGCTGTGAAACAATTGGTTCTAACTTTCATTTTCATAATTTTGTTAATCAAGGGGTCACCGAGAGGGAGTCAGCTTTGGGGCTAGCTTCTCCGGGAAGAGACCAAGATTTTCAATTTAAGCATTAGTTCACAATGAAAATAATTATTTTTAAATATTTCCCTCTAAAAAATTCCCGGTCGGTTGAAGGATCCCCAAAGGGTTCCTTCAGCTTCCTGCCCCTCTGCTGACACCGCTAGGTTAATTGTAATTTTGTTTCGCTAACTTTTTCAAGTTCACTAGATCTATTCGAAAATTCAATACATGTATTGAATTATTTGGGAAAATAGGAAAATATCCCCATTCTGGATTATAGCCCCCCTTTCTCCTCTGGTAACACCCCCTTGTTACTTATTATATGTCAGAAGGAATAATTGTCATCTAAAAAGTTCCTTGTATTGATATTTGTATGATCAAAGACGTTATAGCAAATTTGCTCCTCCGCAGAGGATCGCATTTTAAATTGACATTTTCCAACCCCCAAAAATTACCCTTCAATTGTGTATGAAAAAATGGCACCTACCTTTATTCTCGCAATTAGACCTCAAGAAAGGGATTTATGTAAAAAAAATCAATTTAGGCAGAGAAATCCAGCTGGATTACACAAGAAGCCCTACTATTAGGTGAACCAAAAAATGCCTACAAATGTTGACGAAAACGTCGGCGAGATTGTATCCAGGGCTTTATACACTTATGTTAGCCACCAAAGGTTCATGTGCAGTGGTTTTTGACGAAACTTTATAAAATATGACAACCAGCTGGAGACAAAAACTCTTTTTCCAGTTTGACAAACGTTCTTCAGAATTGCGGGAGCACTTGAGCCAAGGATTAAAATGTCTTCATAGGGGCAATTAACAAGTTTACAAGGGTTCCAATGTCCCAGGGCTCCAATGTTGAAAAATTTCGTCCCCATCCTGAGTGGTCATGTTAAATTTGCTTTGTTCTATTGGTGATATAATTATATAAAGAACAGCGATCGAGTCGACAAATTGGTGAAAATACGCTCATTATTAAAGATGGTATTATAGTAAACATCTACTTCAAAACAAACATTGAGAGAAATGGAAAAAGAATAACAATAGAAAAACTAATACAAGAGCACATTGGAAAGCTTTGCATCGTTTACCAACCAAATCCAAATGAGTATACTATACCTTGTCACAGTAATTCCTAAAGATGGTCAATTCGACAAAATCATTTGTAATCTAATATCACACTGCCAACAGGAACCCTTCACAGTGAATTCGTCGGAAAGCAACATTTGTATCACATCGCTAGGACTCGACGACCAAGCCTAGCCTTTTCTGAAACACTCAATCCAAATATACCAGTCAAAAAGAAGAATTATAATCTAGATTGCACAAACGTACTTAGGGCTGGATTACGTGGGGAGGGCTGGACCTGTAAAGAAGGCTAGTCCTGGTACACGAGACGGATTCTTGTTTGCGATTAAACGCAGAAAAACTCATCTCGGGGCCCATCTCCCATCCCCGCGCAGTAAGTTGCGCAGTAATTTAGCGGGAAATGTTCATTGTGAATCAGAAAAACATGTCGGGAGAAAATAGGAACAGACGACAATTTATGAGAATATGCCATAAAATTGGGATATTCCCGTCTTTATTGATGTAATTCCAGGACATTCTTTATTTGCTTTTACTTCATCGCAATAATCTGTGTCTAAAAATCGTTCCATTTGAAAGTAGATGCGACTGCTGTAGTCGCAATATTTTTCTTCAAGCTCCGTTTCTTGTTTGCGTCTGCCATTTTTTTCAAAATGAAAGTGAGTCATGCTCGGCACGAGGCAAAGATGCAACTATGGGCATGGGCAGTTACGAAATTGGAAATCCAGCCATTGGAAATCCCTCCCCAATCGATTACATGAGAAGATCACAGCATTCCCACGATACCTTTTTCTGGGAGAACTACAATCACGATATCTTTTTGCAGGAAGAAAATTACTTATCCCTAAGCTCAAAATTCAATAATATTTAAAAAGAAAATGAAAAGCTGCGCCTTGACCTATCAAACTCAATCAACAAAGCCAAAAACGTGACAGTGAGGGAAAGCAAAATTGAAGCAGAAATGACTGAACTGCCAAACAAACTCACCATCACAATCGAAAAAACCCAATGGAGATAGAAAACCATATTTATGATAAATTAAGCGAAGAAATAGCAAAATAAAGATCTTTCGGTGAAAACGCAAAAAATCGCAAATCTCTCATTGCAAACATAAGCATATAAACCTACTCCTAAAAATAAAAATAAAATTAAACACAAGATAAAAAAGTAATAGTGATAAACACAAATCTTATCTCAACAATCTTTCTCGTCAAAAGAAAAATCATCCCCATTACGAACACATTAGCATAGCATATAAGGAAAAATTAATTGATTACAACAAATTATGTCATAAAATATGTAATAAGTTTTTGGAGTGACCGAATTTCAAAAATACAGGATGACGTTTATCGACAAAGTTTTTGGAACCCGTGACAAATGTGTCGAGCACGAAACGATAGCAATTCAAGATGGGCAGAAATGGGAGAAATATTATTCAAATCTTCTTTCTTCAAACACAAATGAACAAATGCCAACAAACAAAATACCAAACATATCACTCCCTGTCAGCAAAATATTCAACAGAACAATTTAGCCAAAAGAAATCATAAACACCATCAACAAACTTAAAAATAAACACCCACTGGTATTGATGGAATATGCAACGAAATGATTAAACAATCATCACCAGAACTAATTCAAATAACAACAGAAATATTTCACATTTTTTGCTGAAACAGCGTATTCCTAAAGCATAGTGTGTTGGTCTCATCACTCCTATTTATAAAAAAGGACACAAACTCGACCCAAACAATTACTGAAGAATTTCCGTAGGTAATGCATCACTTAAACTAGTATGCAACATAATGAATGAACGCCATAAAACAATAATTTAAAAAAATAACACCAACAAATAATTAAAATTGGATTTCAGGAAAATCGCTGTACAAATGACCATATGCTCTGATAAATAAATAAACATGTAAAAGATAAATAGAAACAAAAATTGCATGCTGCATTTATCGATTTTTCAAAATTGTTCAACACCATATGGTACAAAGGCCTTTCCAAAAATTATATGAAAAAGGAATAACTGGAAATTCTTTTACTTTAATCCAAGAAATGTACCGAAATAAATTAATAAAGGAGTTCGTTAAGGCCTCTTAGCCCAACACTCTTTGAGTTAGTGAGTTATCGTATAAACGTGTCTAGCCCGGGAAAGTCTCGAGATGACTTGTTTCCAGCAGGGGATACGGGTTATACATACCCTTTCAGTTTCAGGCACATACACTTGCTATTCTTGTTTGGCCCGGGGGCCCATTAGGGCTACCCCAGTCCTTCCTCTTGATGTGACTACACCTCGTGATTCCTTTTGCTTTTGCCTGGAATTACAGAGAGTTAGCAGCTCTCTTCACACTTTTGCAGCAAGTATGACCTTGGTGGGATTGCGATTATGAGTCCGGCGCCTTCACCACCTTTAAATTATCTCATCAAAAAATAAATAAAGCCAGTACTTCATCGCTCAGTCTGGAGGGTGAACAAATTAGTTGCTTGTTATATGCAGATGACGTAAAAATTGCTTACATTAAGGACTTCAAGGCTGTTTAAATACTCTTTCTAAATTTGTGATGCCTAGAAACTCGCAATAAACAATTGAAAATCAAAATGCATAACTTTTTATAAGAGAAACAAAAAATACAATTCATTCGATATAAATAACATCCCGTTTGAAAATGTAACCGAATTCACTTAGGGTTAACATTAATTGCAGCTTGCTCTCTTAAGTGAACACGAAATATCCTGAGAAGTAAAGCAGCTAGGGCCATATTTGCTCTAAAAAGCCGATTCAAGATTAAATAATTATCCATACAAGCAGCCCTAAAATTGTTTCACAGCACAATAGCTCCAATTCTTCTGTATGGTTCTGAGGTTTAGGACGCTTACGAAATACAAAGTACAGATCAATTGGATAAATCTGCTATCGAGAAAATTCATACCCAATTTCTTAAACGCGTACTTGGTGTAAACGGATCTATATTAAACTTCCTGGTTCGTGGAGTACTTGTTCACTATCCCTTACAGAATACAGTTACGTAAACTTTCTGAAGCACATAAATAATAAATAAAATGGAGACTCGCTCGTTGTAAAAGACTTTAACTACAAAGCATCAATACCGTCACGAACAACATTCGTCTCGAAGATAAATCTGTTAGCAAGTACATTACAGAGCATAAACACAACTAACAAACAAATAAAAACTTTAACAAAACCTGCAAATTTTTAATCATAATATGTAACTTTTCTTAACATATCATAGGATCTATTTTCGTTTTGGTATTTGTAGTCTTCATGTTATGTATGTTGTGGAAACCAATAAAATGTAACTTAAAGGAGAACTGAAACGCCAAAATAATTTTTTGATATTACACTCAAAATTGAACAAGGAACACGAATATGAAGTCGATATTCTGAATAAACAACCCGTTTGGCATCAATTCACGCCTTTTTAACCCACTGACGTCATGCAATGATGACTCGTAAATTCCGATAAAAGTTGAAAAACTCATTTTTTCACGGTGCCGGTCAGAGCGTAAGATGTTATTACGTCACAAATACCTTGTTTTGATTGCGAAGCTGACTGTTGTGTGTATTTGCTGCGTATAAAAGACAAGACTTGACTTTTAATATACAAAACAACTTTCAGAAAAAGTGGCTGGGTGTTCGGCATACAACTGTTCAGGTGAAGGGAGATCTCTTTTCTCATTTCCCACCGATTCTAATTCTGAGAAACAGTGGATACGAAATATGAAGTTTGAGAACTTTAGGCCAACCAGAACATTTCGACAATGTTTGTTTCCAATGTAATCCAGAAGACTTTATGAATGTAACATGTGGGGTATATTTTAAACTGGAATTGAAACCTGACGCTGTACGAACTAAATTTGACTTCTCGTCGCTGAAAATGAAATGTCAACAAAAAGAAAAGATACGTCGATATATGTCTTCGAAAAGCAAGAGGCGTCCAAGGATTCAC
>JAYJMH010022472.1:0-19155 GCA_036873815.1 Phacellophora camtschatica
GTTTCATAAGCATCTGAAAGACTCTTCTTTAGTTGTCTTAAAAAATGTAGGAGGGGGGCTAATTTAGCCCCCCCCCCTCCGGTCCAGATAGGGTAAAATATATGAAAGGTTTCAGATCAGTGCTTTCACACCAGACTTCACCATACAACTGCCTTCTTCAACAGCGCAGGAAACTACGATTCATATACACAAAATGCTCTGTAAGTTTAAAAACTTTTAATCATCAAAACCATGTGCTTACGGAAAATTACTAGTTGCCAACAGAACCTGGATATGAGCTTCTTAATAAGAAAAAATTAAAAAGTTGTAGTGTAAATTCCCTCAATTATTTATGACCAAATATATGGAGCCTCTTCTCTTCTAATTGAAAACAACTGATTCAGGCTTGTTCAAAATTTGGTTAGTTAAGAACAATTTTATTTTCCCCTTTTGTAGCCAATAAATGTTTGTAAAATCAAATCTCTAGGACTAATAAATTTTAGTTTTGATCAGTACTGCTGTAGTATTATATTTTTCTAAAAATAAAGAGGTTCTGTAATGTATCTTTATAACGTGTATATGAAACTTTATAACATATATGTATATATGAATTGGCCTTATAATTAATAGTTGTACTGTTGCAGTTCCTTAACGAAAAACGATGCATATCTTAGATATATTTAAGAATTTATATGTCTATTAGTACAAGTGTACTGGGCAGCCCTTTTATTTTAATACTTCAAGAGCCTTTGAGTGTACCTGTTAGTTGCTGGAACATTACATTGGACAGAATTTGGCTACTGATATATCGATGGACGCCAACTACGACTTGCTCTTGTGCTATTTCAAAACTGGGCTATTTCTTCTAGCTTCGCTATGAACCTTTCTGTTCCGTAGAATACACCAGCTGAACCAAGAAAGGCCGATTCGGTGGTCTGGAAATTGCAAACAATTTCGTTGTCGTTGTTTTTCAAAAACACATTGTCATCATCAGTTGGTTCAACTCAACGTCCGCCTTCCAAAATTTTCCCGAAGGAATAACCTTTTCAACAAAAATCTTATTGACATTTTCTTATTAAAAAGAAGCATTGTTGACTTTGTGTTGAAATAAACATTTTTAACTTTGGATCAGTTTACTTTGTAAAACTTCGAAGTGGATTACAGTCATCAAGAGCAGTTGCTCAAGATGAAAGACGAGAGGAGTTGAAATGAAATCAGTTGCTGAAATTATAAAAATTGAAAAATATGTACAAAATTGAGATGAAAAATTTGTGCAGTAGGTAATTACAGCGTCAAGTACAAAATTCCTTTCCTCTGTGCTCATATAACTCCACAATTTGCTTGGAAATAACATTTGTTTTTTTTTTCGTGCGAAGACCGCGACCAAATTTCGAAATTTCATTCACTGGAAGGGTTTCATTCTTCTCTCATGTGCTTTTTGCTCTCTTGTTGCCAACCTTTTTGAGCCGCTGTCAGATTTTCACAAACAAGTGGCGTAAAACTGAAAACTTTTATTTAGTTTTAAAAGCATATGAGCAACTTGAAAAGATGAATTTTTTCATGCTTTGCTTTTTAGAATTTGATGCCGGAAAAACAAGAAAACCTTGATAATAGTTTAGGGGTATTCGTGGAAGGACAAGAAAGCCCCCGCCATTTTTCAACGGTTTTAATGCTTTTACTGGAGTGAATTTGCCCTGAGGTTTCTGTTCGCATTGTTTCCCTCTAAGACTAATGGTACAATAAAAGTGATTGACTCGGATAGTACATCTTCCCAGAACCAGTCGGTGCATCACGCACAAATATTTCTTCTTCTCCGTACCACAGCACAATCCAGTCAAGTCTTGTCAACAAAGAAAACTCTGGAATGAAAGCTTTGATTCGCAAATTTTTCGCTGACCAGCCTCTTTCTCAAATATTTATTCCATTAGCCAATGAAATGGCGTTCTTTGCCTGGATTTTCCTTTCTCGTCTTCTGATTGGTGTTACAAAAAGTTGTAACAGCAGCCCAGAAATTTACTTAAAAAAATATCAGGCCCTTGTTGAGCGTGTGGGCTTTTTTCTCCGCATCTCCTCCTCCGCAGTAGTGAAACTAAGGGCCGGATATAGTCAGGCTAGTGTGTTGTTACAAAGGTCCTGGGAATAGCTTTTCTTTTCATACATTAAGAGCTTTTAAGTTTACCTGTTAGTTGCTGGATTGTAACATTCGACAGAGTTGATAGTTGTTGATCCATCAAATCCACCCATGCAGTACAGAGATCCACCGCATTCAACCATACTCATTTTGCTGCGTTTCGTATGCATCGATGCCATTGTTTGCCACGAACTTGTTTCAATGTCATACTTTTTACCTGAAAAAATCAGCGATGATTAACCAATTAAACCACAACTAACCATTCACTTTTGGTTACATTGTATATGTGATTATGTTTTATTTACAACAATTGTTAGTTGTTGCAATTTGTTACAAAGTTCTGCTTCAGAAATGTAAATAAGTAACTTTTTTCACAGAAACCAGTTTTTTTGATAATTCTGCTATTGAGCTTACCATCACATTTTAATAAAAGTACCATTACAATTTAATAAATGGTCTTTTTCCTTAATGGCATGCACAGCGGGAAACAAAGCACTTAGTGCACGTTTGTATAAATGTAAAAAATAAACACGTAAGTAAATTGGGCTCAATTTAATATATGGTTTGAGTGATTGTGGAGTTACGAGCTTTGAAAGTCAAAATATGAGTGAAAACTAAAACCAGACGCTTTCTGATAAACTGTCTAATATTTTTGGAAATATGTGTCCATGGTTTAAATAATTGTATACATACTGAATTTTCATGTTCAGTATCGTTTGTTCTGACATTTGCGGGAGGTTTAATATTAGATTCTTTACTTTCACATGAAAAATGTTTGCACTTCACTTTTGATACCATAGTTTACTAAGGGGTTCTGGTTTCAGCTTTCAATCAAAGTTTGACTTTCAATGCTCGTAAATCCGTAACTGTTGCATATAAATTTCATTGGGAAATGTATAAAAATTTAAGTTAGGACCTTGGCATTGAAAATACAACAAACTGAGAGCCTACTATTTTGTTGTTTATTTTCACCTTTAGACAAACGTATACTGGCGTTTTAATAAACTTGTACTGGGTTTTTCAAAGGCTAAGAAACGTTAATACTCAGCATTTTGGTATTAAAAACTTATAATTTTGATTTTGTTTTTAGCAGTAAAGTTCATCGTTCGCATTCAGCAAGGTAATAACTGTAAATGTGAAAGGTTTTCCATGTTCCCAAAGCCAGTTGACCTTTCTGTCTTTTTCCATTCACGAAATAGTGTAAGAATGTAAAGTGATTCAAAGAAACTCGTTGGAAACACTGTGTACTCAATTTAGAAAATGTCAAGAAGGTATCAGTACTGAAGTGTTTTCAAGGTTTTTTAGAAAGCATGAAAGTGCAAAGAAGTACTTAAAATGTAAAGGGATGGGATTAAAGTCCTGTAAACTAAAACCGCCCGGCAATGATCAACGTAATTCCCAAGTATGTCTCAAAAGGAAATATGCCTGACTTTTTCATTCTCTGAAATGTATGCCTGGAAACGACGGGGAATTTTGTAAACAAAAATTGCCGTTTCAAACGTGTCGTTGTGATTCGCGATTTGAAAGAATATCTTTCACACTCAGAGCACACTCAGTCAAATCAAAATTAACAAAGACAGCAAAACTTTATGATTTCGCTTATTATGATTTGCTTGATTGCGTTGAAGGTGTTGAAACCGCATTGTCATGTTTCAAACCGCAATCTTTCGCTTTACGAAATTCCCTATGTTGTTTCAATGTCAATGAGATTTGTGATTTGACAGAATATCTTTCACACTCGAATCAAATCAAAATTTACAAAGACAGCAAAACTTTATGATTTCGCTTATCATGATCTACTTGATTGCGTTGAAGGTGTTGAAATCTATTCTTTACAGTGACAAACCGCATTGTCATGTTTTAAACCGCACTCTTTTGTTTTACGAAATTCCCCATGTGGTTTCAAACATGTCAATGCGATTTGCGATTTGAAATGATAGAATTCACACTCTGAGATAAACAAAGACAACGATATTTTATGATTTCATTCATTGTGGTTGGCTTGGCTGCGTTGAAGGTGTTGAAATCTATCCTTTACAGTGACAAACCGCATTGTCATGTTTTAAACCCTAATCTTTTGTTCTACAAAATTACCCCTGTTCCCAGGAATAAGGTTGAGTTGAGTAGAAATTGTATCTTTCTATTTAGATACAGAATAAATCACATTGTGAATTAAGCCTCATACCGGTATCAAGAGTCTCTGATGCTGAGTTATTGAATCCTCCAACAACAAACATTTCACCTTCGATCGATGCCACGCCATGATATCCACGTTCAGGCGAAAGTCGTGGTAACTCATGCCAGCTTCCTTTCACCAGATTGTAGGAGTATACTGAAAATGATGACCATAAAAAGAATTGAATAGAGAAAACCCAACACAGATTCTTGTGGCACATCGGATCACATGTGGCATATCGTTTATTCTAAATTTTATGAATCTATTTGGTCGTCGTAATTTTTGTCTTGTTTTCCGATGTTTTTTTCAAATTATTTAGTTGGCATAGAATTTCTTAAAACTGATCGTATTACATGGTTAAGAAAATTTATGTTAAAAAAAAAGTGCAGCTCAGGAGGCGGTGATTTTTTTAATGATTGATTGTTTTTAAAGATATAAATGATAAGAAAATTTTACAGGTCAGAAAAAGGTTGCTTTGCCATCAGATTACTTTCATTGTCTTGTTCTATTGGGGTTAGGTTGTTAAAGTTATATATAAAACGTTTGGTGTTAGGCTGTTAAAGTCGTGTATAGAACGCACTAGTTATGTTGAAATGAGACATTAAAATTCACCGCCCGCTAAAACATATTTTTCGCAATGAAGACTAGCCTAGCGAGGTTTGCGAAGATATTTTCATACTTGTCGAGTTACTAGAAGCTTCGCCGTTACCACCACAAGCCACCAATAGTTCATTCGTGCTCTCATACTTTCTCGGGCGCGTCCGGGCTGTTTGAAACCAGCCGCGGCGACTTGGCAGTAAGTGAAAATGATGTGCCTCCGTAAGGAATTCTCTGCATTTCGGAAAGTCTTGGAATATTGTTTCAGATTCTATCTGGTCAATCAGATAGTCCGGAGATATCATTGGAAATCGGATATGTTCAATTAAATCTGCAAAGCTATCTTTTCGATTCCTGGGATCATATTTCACCCATCGGATCAAAGCTTCATACACTTTTTCCTCATTCAGTACGCTGAGTTCGTCACTTGCAAGCAAGCAAACCAGCTGATGCTGAGATAAATGCAAAAATTCATCGTTATAAGTGACATATCCGAAATTATCATGGACAAATTGTGTAATTGTGTCGTGAAGCTCGGTACAAGCGTACGCTTCAGCAAATCTCTGCATTCCGAGACAGTTACTGACATTCAGAGCACTGACAAGGTATTTGCAACAAGCTTCTTTCAACGATTTGATGAGCATGAGGTTAGCAGCTTGGAGAACCAACTCGACGTTGTCGGCTTGGAGAAAAATCTCTCCAGTGTAGATGTATCGTAGCACTTGCTTCATAATTTCAGGATCCACACCATTTAGTTTCACAACCTTTTCTCTACTTTCTTTCATATTTCCATTGAACATTGCGCAAAAGTAATCGGAGCAGGCAGCAAGAATATTCCTGTGAGATGTAAAATCCTGGTTTTCAACTCTCAAAACGACATCACAGAATCCATCCTCTCCGCATTTTCGCATTTCATATAACCGGTGCAAAAGGTCCTTTGAGTAACCTTCGTCTGCGTAGTTGAAATTGGCCTGCGACTTGCTAACTGCAAACATCATGAGAGTAAACATTTAGGACGATGTTAATGAAACAATCTTCACTTGAAGATGTACATTCCTTCCATATGCAGGCTTCTCTGTTTCTTATGATGTTATATCGAACGTCACATTCGTCGTAACTGTTGCAAATCTATCGAATATCAACGTCGATTTGGTTTATTCGAATCTCAAAGCAACGTTTTAAATTTTAGATCATCATAAGTAGACAGACGTTTATGTTCGAAAAGTGTGTTCATACATTTGGTCATCTAGATTTGCCTTTTTTAGTTCGTACATTGCGGCTTAATTACTATATGTTACTATAATTTTCAAATTGCTCATAACATCATTCCCATAACAAGTGTTGTGTAAACTTGACACTGTTGTCGTAATGTCCCTTTAATATGGCCCGGCGGGAGGTGGAAGCGTTTTTGTAAAAAACCATCCTTACTGCGCAATTGCATTTATATTTCAGAACCCACTATCTTAAAATTTCAGACCCCATCATCGCTAATCGCATACAATACAATAGATTTGTTCGCCATTCAGTACAATTCCTCATAATTGTAGTTACAAAAAGCTAAAAATCAGTTTTGCCGAAGAGCAAACCTTTAAACAAACATAAATTGTGGAATTAATTACATAATTAGCACAATACAATAATGCTACCCAGCAATACACAGCAATTAATATATATCCTCAGGAAAAATTGTGGCGGCCAGTGTGATGGCCCGGCAATCTTGCCTTGAGAACGATTCACTTCGTGCTTGATGTGTTCCTTCGTTTTGACCTTTGTGGGTACTATGATGATCGACTTGAGCCAGAAAAGACTGGATGCACCGCCAATCCACATTAAATAGGCTATGCATTAACTACGCAAGACTGCCCAAGACTACAGATCACAGAAAACGATAATATCACCAAGACAACTAAACACAAAGGGTATTCAGAATAAAACGATAATATCACCAAGACAACTACTCCTATGGGTATTTAGAATAAATGAAAGGCTCGAAAAGAGAACAATATCTACAGTGTGAACTGTATGAATAGTAAGCAAAAAAAACTACAAACTTCCTTCGAAATATTAACTACAATTAAATTGATATTTAATTGCCATTTAAATGTCTCAGATAAAAGGACTTTTATTACAAATATACAAAATGTTGTTGCATGTTTCAGACCCATTTTATCATCTTTAATACTTTCAGACCCCAACAAAAATTACAAACAATGTTTCAGACTCCTTCTAAAACGCTTCCGCCCCTGCCTTGATCACATTTTATGACAGCTCTCTACATTTTGTAAATCTTCCTAGTCATCCGTGCCAGAATATCACAGAAAAAACACTATTTGAAAGCAAAAATGTGCATGTCACACGATTCTATTATACTGTGGCCAATAGGGCGACCTTACGCAGCGACGACGGACGGCGAAATTCCACGTAAATTTATCAAAGCCTATTTTTCATTGTTTCGAATGGGATATTTTACTTATTAAAGAAAGACACCATTAATCTTTTTGTCTGAAATTTGGAAGTACAATTCCAAATGCTAATTTGTTTAAAAGTACCGGAAACGTACAACTTCATTGTATACCCAAAGGACTCTAACGTGTCATACGTTACAGATCTTAATCTCCCTACATACCTTGAATAGGTTTATTGCAGTAAGCATCTGCACAAAAGAAACTTGAATTTTCACGGTATTTTGGAAAATTTCCACTTAAATACAAACATTTTCTTACATCAATTTCACAAAATGTTCACTTACATTTTCGATAATAATTTCATTTGGTTTATTATTTAAAGCATGTTGATGTATCTATGAAATTTTATGTATCTGTACATATTAATGTTGCAAAAGCAGGAGTGAAAAACAAAGAAACAATCAAAGGATTGAGAGTTCTACAAAAAGGGTTATAAGTTTGGAATGTACTTTGAATGTATTTTGAATGAGTAAAACACATGGTTTGCAAAGTTACTACCTATTTTACTGAAATTTGGTCTTTCATACATTTATTTACAAGTATACATTTATTTAAACTGGAATGAATAAATGAACTGTGCAGCATGCGAAACCAGTTACAATTTTGGAAACTCTGGCTTTTTTATAGCATATTTTGGCCCACTGTTGCATTTTGTACAAGAACTGCTTTTTATTTAAAAATCTCACAACTCTGCTGAAGAAATCAAACCAGCTGCACGTAAGTTAGCCTATTGGGAGTATAACAACAAATCTCTTCAAATTCCATCTTTTTGTAATGCCACTCGCTTCTGGCAAACACGGGTGGAGGGGGGCATTTTTTTGGACAACCGATACTAAATCGGCAACTACTGTTATGGGGCTTGACCGTCGTGACTGCGTAAGGTCCCCAGCATCAGGCATCACGATGCAATTACTAAATACCATTATATATTGTGTCAATATGTGTATTTTATTTCCCAATTATCATAACGATAGTACAGTTTACGTATATAAATCTACTACAAATAAGCATCATAACCCCGTACTATACAATTAGTGCAAATATCTAGCACAGTTTTACCGTAAAATGTTTACATAAAACTATAAAGTGGATGTCTCATTGCATATTTTTGGTCCCAATGCTGCAGGAACTGCTCAAGTTTAGATTCAGCTTTTCTACTTTAACATCAAAAATTCGGATTAACTTCAAAACATCGGGCGATTAACGTTTTGGGCTTTTTTTCCTCTCCAAAACATTTGCTGCTCTGCTTTGCTAGAAATGTCCAAATTGAAAATGAACTAAAATTGAACAAATACAACCCTTTTCCTGTTGAGAAATTTTGTGACAGCTCTACAAAAGAGAGAAATTTTGTGACAGCTCTACAAAATTTTGCTTGTCAGAAATTTTTCAGTCCGAAATATTTTGATGTTAATGTAAATAAGCTAACTTTTATTTTAGCAACAATCTAATCTTTGTAAAAAAAATTACCGTCCGTTTAATGTTCTAAATGCTTCTTCGAAAATCTATCGAATCATAATAAAAAGTAATTAATCGGTCATGTCGATGATACCCTCTAAACCTTCCTTGTTGCCGGCTGAAAGACTATAAGGAAAAAATTTATTACGACAATCTTAGTGCGCACTGTGTTAATGTGCATGTGACACGAAATTTTTTATATTCTCATTTAAAAGGACTTTGACCAAACGTGTAAAACATTTTTCTGTTTCTCGATATCTCTTTCAGTTTCCAAGATATTATGCTTAAGAGTGGAGACCTCAGCGTCCGAATTCATGATGCATGAAACTAAGGGAATTTGTGCATTTGTGACGTAATATGTTGGTGTTCTGAAATTAAAAAACCTAAAATCAATGATTACTCGAAACTTATTGAAGCAAACTCGATGAAAATTGGTAAGTACAGCAATTAAGCCGTGAACAAACCTTTGACAATTCATATCTGGTTGCTAGAGCAACGAACTAGTTACCAGACTCCTTTGGTTGCTTTAATTAATTTAATTTTATATCACTTCCAGTAGTAAATATTCTATTTTTGGATATGCCAAATCAACGTCAAGCTTGCTGAGAAATATTTAAAATAATGTAGAAATTGTTTTTAAACAATTGACTGAATATCGAGATATTTTGAATTTCCATTTGAGATGATCTGGGAACTAACATGTTGTCATGGCGACGAAATAGTTTTTGAGGAAAAAAATGAGCCATTTTATATTTTGTTATTTGCACAACACCAACAAATGACGTCAGAAGTAATAAAAAATTTTGGGCGAATTCACGGATACTTTTTCCACAAAAATGTCACCTGCAAACTTTTATATTTAAAAAACTATCAAATATATTTTAAAACTGAAAAAAGCTTGGGCTTCTCGTATTAAAGAATAAAACTTTTCCGTGTCATATGCACTTGAATACACCAATCAAAAGTGTTTGATTGGATTCCACATGAATAACTTGCTCAATGCCAATCTCTTGTGGTGAGGATGAAAATTCGAATCTATCTACTTTTACTTACAACTTCAAATTGTTTCTCCCATTTTTGAAACTTTTCACTTGAAAACATTGATGACAACTTTTATAACAACAGAAACTAAATTTACAACACTACGAAACACAAACAAAACCACGTCAAGATAATTCCTTTTCGAACGTTTAGGGTACCACATGGCTCCGGAATAGGGCCCTCGTTATTTAATTTTTAGAACATAAATTTATGTTAATTCGTCAAAAATCTATATTTACACGTTCCTGACCTGACCTAACCATTGGCCTAAATAAGCCAAAATTTTATCAAGCAGTTTAAAACCATTTGGACCACCAAATTTGGAATAGTTTGCCAACTGAAATGGAGCCAGCTTAACATTTAAATATATCTAGAACATTCATAAAGTTATATAATAGTCGTAAATGTAAACGTGGCAAGTCCCTAAAGATTAATCTTTTAACACGTATTTTATATTTGATAAACCTACCACCTAGCCTTAAAGCACAGCAAGGATTAAGTATATGTACCTTTTTTATTTCTCAACTTGAAGAATTTTTAATTATTACATATATAATTCGTAAAAACATTGTTACCCTAACCTGCATCACGGGCAGACGTCTGCCATTTTTCCAGATTAAACAAAAAACCTAGGATGGTTGCCATGCCATTATGAAAATGAAATCGATTGATCAAGAGGAAATTATTGAACAGGCGTTTGTGTCCATCTCAAATCATCAACCCTTGGCTTGTATCCCGTGACCCGTTCAATCAGCCATTCAAGAGCCACCCAAAACCTGATGCTCTCAAGTGGATAATTCAGCCAGCCAGTGGTGATGCAGAAATAGGTCTCATGGGGTGACACGTGATGCACCCTATGGTGTTTCTTAGGCAAGATAATATGCAGGTCTTGTAAGATAGAAACCAAACGTGGAAGTCCAAAATAGGTATGAGACCACTTGTGTATTTGATTTGTCAGTGTGACAAACACCGATAAGTAAAGCAGGTATATATCCCAGCAATAAGAATTCTGCAGATCTGCTGTTGCATACGTCAGGTATCTAAATACTTGAAAGGCAACAGGTAAAATGATGACAAGGCAATTGTCACCATTGGTTTCGATAATGTCATGCCTTGTTATTGCTGTGGGGTCAACATGATGCTCCCTGAATGGTCGAATGAATGCCTAAATGAAAAACACATCATAGTTACATAGCATGATTTATGAAAGTCTGCTAGTGGGGCTGCGTTTCGGTGTGTCTATTCTTACTTACAACCTTTAATTTAACATGAAATAGAGCGCAAGCAAACTACTTCATAGAGGAGTACCATGTAACTCAGAAAATACTTAAAAATCATTATTTGGAGAGTGCCCGTGATTACTCTGATAAACGCTTATTTCGCTCTTGAGTTAAATATAGGGATGAAGCTTATTGGAGGGGCTCTTGAGATGAGGGTGCTAATTTCTTTATACCACGAGAAGAAGAAAACACACGGAATAGCTAGACCTCCTCACGCGCTTCTCAGACATCATTTGCTGCAGTTTTTACATTTCGAGCGACTTTTAGTGCTCCGAAGTTTTCAATGTGTAATGACCTGGACATATGACTTTTGTGTAACTTTTATTTTTTGTCCTTAAAATTATTTTCGGTTAGCATTTAAAGTGATTACTATTGATCAAAATGTAAAACACATCAATTGCTCATTAGTTAACAAAATGCTTCGTCGCTTAAATTAACAGAAAGTGTATATAAGTGGAGCATACAACGGTGAATTACACAGCGTTGAGCACCCTGATGTGAACGATTGTCAGAATGGGAAATAAATTTATAAGCAATCAACATATAAATTGTGGGGGAATAGCACGTTTTAGGATATAAAACAAGAGAAACTTCGGACTTATTCAGGTAAAAGTGGCTTTTTCGCATCTTTGAAGTATTTCACACGTTATCATACGTTATCGACCTATTTTTATATTACACTTTACATTCAGAAACACTTCATTTTTATTTCATTAAAAAAGACTCGCCACGAATTAAAAAAGCATCTCTATTCTAAAGTAAAGTGAGGTATTTAACAAGTTTATTTCTGGGGTACAGACTCATAAAACAGGTGAGTTATGAAACAAGAAATTAAATAAACTCATTACGGGGCTGTTCACAGGCTGTGAATTCGATAAGAAAGTGCTCTTCCAATTTCAACATTGTTTAGTTTACAACGAGTATACATTTCTCTCTCCACATGAGTACCAGTCCATTGTCCACTTAAATATTTATGCTGATGGTCACTAAATCTAAATTTGATTATTTCTTCAAAGTTCTCTTTTCCTTCAAAGTTCTCATTTCTAACCAGCAACTTTCATCCTTTTTTAAGTTTTTTAAAAATATTTTTGATACATGTAATGTGTTTTATACCGAGGCTATTCAGCAATGTCATAATTAAAGATACACAACTGGTGGACTCTGTGGTGTGAGGTGTAAAAATTACATTGAAAATAACATATCTTCAAGTGAATTCGCATCAATAGTAAACAATAACCCAAAAGGGTTGCCTTTTTACTCAGATTTTAAACTTACTTAAGTTCTTACAAAATTTAGTCTTGAACTTGAATGTTCTTTCATAGGCCTTTCTTGGATACTAACTACTCCATTTTCACTAATGGGGTTTTGGTGAAAATGGTGCTATAGTTTAATGACATTGTTCATAATAAAATTATATTACATATGTTTCCCAAAAGGGTGCTGAAATGTTTTTCCTCTAATTCCAATATGAACTGTCTCATAATTTGAGTGTCATTAAAGGCATGAAGAGTTTCTATAAAAGTTTTCGGAATTTGTCAGGAGGAGGAGATGTCTGATCACTCAGGTCATAAGTTATTGTGTCAAACAGTAAAACATATACAGTACAAGAATTCTTACAGATTTTTATCATTTCTTTGAAAAGCTGTAAGAATTCTTGTGGTGCATAAAAGAATAATATTTAGAGTATGAATGAATTATTTTGTTGTCCCCAAAAATTCCTCATGGAAAGGAGTTCTTTGATAAAAAATTGAAAGTTCTGAAGACTGTTATAATTTTGGAAAAAATTCTTTTGCAAGAAAATTAGGTTAAGTTACGAATGGCCTGTACTGTAGACCAGCACTCCATCTGTTTCAAAACGTTTACAACTATACATAGTTAAGGAAATAATGAACAAATTGTAATCGTACCTTGCCAACAATAGGGATATCTATTGATCCCCAGCTGTCAGCTCCCCAATGAACAAGTCCAGACAAGAAGTCAGCAGTAAGTATTCCTGAAACTGAACAAACAAGATTTTACATTTTACATAATTATTTTACAAATTTTATTTCAGTTCATTTACTGTTTTCATTTATGATGAGACATTATATATTTATGAAGTGACATAACATGCACTTCCTTTTCATCTGCAATCTGCAATTGGATTGTGAGTTTGGCACACATGGGTCATGTTTCCAGATAAATTGTTCAATTAATTATTCAATGTGTAATGTTTTGTTAATTTTTACACAAAACCTAAAAAAGTGGTGCATTCTAAGGTGTTCCCACAGGAAAAATCTGGTGGAGAGAAATTTTTATTTTGTCTCCCAGTATGGGTTTTGGTGGGAACTTGTGTTTCATCATACAGGTTGGTTGGCAGCATTTTTTGGCCTGGGAAGTTCTGCAGCACAGTTTTTGCTGGTGAGACCTTAATTTGAATATACTTATACAGTAATTAGTATATCAAAGATAGAAAACATGGAATGCAGGTAGTGATAAATCCCATTAGGTTATTATTCAAATAACTTTAAACTTATATACATGCTGCAAAAATCATTGTCTTGAAGTCACTGTTTGAAGGATGATTGACAAGCAGCAATGCATATGTTGACACCAACAGTGAAGCTGTCATGACACTGAATATTTCTAGTCTTCTTTTGCCTGAAACAAAAAAATAATATTAGTTAGATATATATTCAAACTGCCGATGAGATGGTTGTTTAATTGAAAATGAATCATATTGAAAAATCACACAGCTCCATTGCCATCTAAAAATGTTCATGTTCCACACACACAAGCACAATTCTCATAGGTTTATTTGTTTTGTTTCTTAAAAGTATCAAATGTACTCGGGATAATGTCACACCAAATGTTATTTGTCAAATGTTATATTGTCACACCAAATGTTAATGTGACTGTAGAGCAGTGACTGTAAGCAGAGCGATGTGTGGCAGTTATTTTTATAATAACTATCATTTTATTTTATTTTTAGGATTTTTCTTTCGTTGGACTCTGAATGTGTATTTCCTCAGAATATTTGAGGAAAATTTCAATGCACTAATACCCTGCTCTGTGCAGATTGGTCGAAGCTCTTGTGAGTTATTTCCAAATGACCTAAAGCCATCTAGCACATTCCATATTTTCCCTATATGCTTGAGGTTAACTTATAATAAATTTTCTAAGGGGTCATTGACAAAAGATTTTCTTCACTCTTAACGGAATTTTTCCGTTAAATTTGAAACAGCCCCTTCTTCATTAACAGACAATAATAAAGCCAATGAACTTTTATTGGCACATTTTAGGCCCATAATCTTTATAGATTTTGGTCAAACCCCTCCCTCTTAGCAGAAAAATTCTTTTGTTTGATGGAAATCTTTTGTTGATGACCCCTAAACCAACCTGCTGCCACCTCTGCTTACACAAGACAAGGCAAGTAAGCCAAAATAACAAAGACAGATCTATTATTTAAATTTCATTAACAATGTATTGTTAATGAATTAAAATATATTGTTTAAATTGAAAATTAACGCCACACAAAGCCAGGCAAGTCTCCTGGGAATGTATACTGTACAAAATGTATTTTTACTGTGTACTGATATGGAGCATCAACCCTTAACGAAAACTTTGTGGCAGTGTTTGTGTGTTTGTTGGTGGTATGATAGTCGTTTCTGGCTTGAATTGAGATGAAATTTAATTGAAATTTATCATCGGGATCACATCCTTTTCTTTGATTGAATGAGAAAATCAATCACAATATACAATCAAAAATTGTGAAGAAGTTAAGTTACTCTAAGGAATATTTTTTTTATTTTAATGGCTACAGCTACAGAATTTTTATTTTGTTGTAAATGTTTGTAGAACAACTGCAGGGAAGAATCTTCTTTATTTATACCTGGAGTATAACCACTGGCCAAAATCATTTTCTTTCCAGCATCTTCTTTCTTTCTGCTGGTTACGTTGGGGCCTTCTTCTTGCTGGCCACTATCATTCGCCGCATTTTTGTTCGCGTTTTTCTTTGTCTCTGGTGATATTTGTCTTCTTTTCATTTTCGTATATTTTATATTAAACCATGAGCATGTAGATGTTTTAATGTTTCATCACAAATGCCTGATGATGTTATTTGGGTTAAAATCAACTCACAATTTTTTTTGTGGTGTGGGTGTTTTCTTTTTGGACTCTGAACTTATACAGAAGCTCTGCCCATGCACCTCCGGAGAGGTTGAGTTTATTATTTCAATCTGGTACCATGACGTAATTTCAAACGGGGGACTGGGCTCCCATGTTTCACCTCAATCCCCTGTGTAATCTCACATCCACATATTCCGTCTGGCGAAGGCGTGTAGCCGTAGAAAATCAAGAATGGAAACTCCAAAAACAAATGTGGGGATGAAAGTATTGGACATTCGAGGATTACCCTGAAAAAATTGGGACCACGCCCTTCAGATTGGCTTAAAACGACTAAAAATTTTATCGCTGCTCCCTCATTTTTATTGACTAACTGGAGTTGAGAGAAATTCCCAACGAAAACAGTTAATATTTTATTTCAATCAAAAAAGACAAAATTCCCTTTCAAGTTTTGAAATGTAACTTTTTCAAAATTCTAAAGATGCCATCTTCCGTGCTCGAGGGTGGTCAAGTGCTACAAATGTGGACCCCATACTTGTCCAGATTGATACAAAGAAAAACAGCCTTTGAATTTTTAAAGTTACATTTACAGGACGGACACGGCAGCATAATAACCCATCCCTACAAGCATAATAATTAACCCCTGTATGGCGTATCCACCACAGTAGTGCGCATAGGTTCACCAGCGAGATAAAAGAATAACCAGTTCTTGTACAAAGAAAAAACAAACAGCTCTTTTTGTCATTCGATGTTGTCCATTATTGCAACTGCAAGAAAAGTCACTACAGCGTTTTTAATACTGTAGTTGCTTCCTTGTCCAGATAAATTTCGCAAAAAACAACAATAAGTTAGCTTGCGTTCACTCTTCAAATTATTTTTAGGAAAAGGCAGTTTCTTGGAAAACCATTACATTTTATATTGAGCTTCACATTTGATCCTAAAAATAATAAAAATAATTCAAATAGCACAGTTTCCGGACTTTTGGAAAAGGGTGTAGCCACAATTCCCACTTTGACAATCCCGACATTGAAGCTCCCACACTGCTACCGTAGATAGAGGCGGGACTTGTGGCGGTTTTTGGGGGAAGCGACCACCAAATCTTCCCAAATTGTCGGTAAATATGTCATTTTGAAGGTTTTTGTCGGAAAATTTGGGATCTGTCGAAAATTTTAGCCATTGTTTAGCGTTTGACTATGCAAATTATGGCATTACCGGTCCAACACGGCTTCGAAAATACGGCTTTTACGAACGGATCAACAATCTTGTTGCCAGAAAGTACGGCTGAGACAAGAGTAATGAAGTTAATCTAACTCCTAACAGAGTCGGATCGGGATCGTTTTTACCGGGTTCCACAAGGATCAATTCTTGGCCCGCTGATATTTATGTTATATGTCAACGATATGCCAAAAGCTGTTGATTGCAAACTACTTTTGTACGCAGACGATTCCTGTCTAATCTTTAGTGACAAAAATGCTAAAACAATAGAAGAAAATAAACATTAACAGAGGAGACATCGAAATCAAACAATACTCGCAAATTACTTACCTTGGATGCATTCTTGATGAAAAGTTTCTGGAGAACCAATGGCTGCTAAAGTACTTGGAAAAATAAATGGCAGGCTGGCCTTTCTTTATAGGAAACAAAATTTTTAAAATTATAGTCTCCTAAGACTACTCTGTAATGCCTTAACCAGCCACGTTTTGATTATGTTTGTCCTGTGTGGTACCCCGCTTTAAAAATAATAGGCTATCAAAAAAATCCAAACGGCTCAAAATAAGTGTATCCGCTTTTGCTTAAACATGAAAAATACAGCACATGTTAGTGCCAAAGATTTTCAGACAATTAACTGGCTTCCGACAAAAGAAAGAGTGGAGCAATGTATATGTGCAAATGTTTTCAAATTTTTCAATGGAGCCTCGCCAGTCTACTCTTCGGAAATGTTTCATCCTGCTAATCAAAGCCGTACTGCTCGGAGATCGATAGACAAATTGACGCTCCCCTTTCGTAAAAGTAACATATGCCAAAAATGCTCATCATACATGGGGCCTAAATTATGGAATCAGTTACCTTCCGGTCTTAAAACTGCAAACAGCATAAATTCCGTAATAAAAGCTGTTTTTTGGAAAATGTATTAAAAAACGAGGGCGGGGTGGGCATGCACCCCTAAAATTTACCCACATGCTTTTTTATTTCCAGTTTTAGTAAGATTAATATTTTTTTTATCTTTTATTGCATGTTATCCCTGCCACTCTAATTAGGGGAAACTGTGATATTTTTAAAAATTGTGTATATATATTTATTAATTGCTTTTTTCTTTCCTTTGTATTTTGAATTTGAGACTGTGTATATATTTTAGTTCTGTAGTGTAATAGTATAATATTTAAAAACTTGTAAACTTTGAGGCGAAATAATACCTAGGGAGTACTTGGTACGTGCAAAAATTAAAAATAACGATACCAATGCTCCCAAAGGGATATTCAAATGTAATTCCAAATGGGGCTGCCACACGTGTAACCATATATACGCAATGAAACTACAACAGTGACATTTATAAACACGAAAAAACATTTAACGTAAAACAAAAACTTGACTGTAACTCAACTAACATAATATACATGATACAATGCAACAAATGCATACATGATCACACTAACAACTGCCAATACATAAGACAAACAGGAAGACGTTTAAGACTAAGAGACAGACTCAACGAACACCGCAGAGACGTAATTTACAAAAAAACCGGTGTTGCAGAGCACTTTTCCAAACCCGGACACACAGTACAAGACTTACAAATTCTACCCATTTTACAGATACATAATAAAAGGGAGAGTGTTAAACGAGCCAAAGAACAATAATTCATTGGTTTAGCTAACACTCTCACACCGACCGTTAACTCAACCAAGTAACCTTCTTTTATTTATTATCATATTGTAATTGTTATAGCCCATATCACATTATCACTACACCACTATCACCATTATAGTTATTATTGATATTATTTTTACCATTCTTACTATTACCTATTGCCATTATCATCATTCCTATTGCTACATCATTGTCATTGTTATATCATTGTTATTGTCATGACCCATATCACATTATTACTACACCGCTACTACCATTATATTATTGTTATCATTTCATTCATACATCATATCACCGTTACATGATCACCACTATATTTCATCACAATTTATACACAGTCACCGCGCAGCCTTGTCATTATTTACATCCACCAATCATATCTCTTCACGTAACATTCAATTTTTTTTATATTTTGCTATTTTGTACTTCTAATCATTTAGCTCTGATGAAGCCCTGTATGCCAGGGCGAAATATTGGTAACAGAAATAAAAAAATATCGTTGAATTTATCGTTTTTTTTTTTGCGTCGTTTCTGTTTTTTATCTCTACTTCGTCGCAAGCATCCGTGGATCAAGCGAACAGTCTACAATAGTGACCTTTTCTGATAGCACATTATTATAACAATCTGTCTCGTTTCTATGTCTGTTAAACGGATGCGCAACAAGACGTAAAGGAAATCTCAGACCGGTCTGAAGATGTAAACCACTGATCTATGATGTAAACGCACGGCAAATTAGCACACCTTGCCAAAACTCGTGCCGATCCTACTGGTGATGTCATCAACTAGATTTTAAAAATTGCAACACCGTTGATCATCCATGCAATTAAAGTCTGTTTTAAAAAATTTTAATGTTGAACTTTTAGCAAACACAATGGTTTAGGCAGGCATGATTTCTCGATCTTAATCAGAGGCGGATGCAGGGAAAAATCTGACTGATGCTCAGAAAATAGGGGGGCTTGGGGGTGAAGTCCTAAATATTTTGGGGGGCCACACCTTGTTTTTCCCATGTAAAAACGGCCACGCCCCTCATTTTAGAAACAAAAATAGGTCTGCAATTAT
>JAYJMH010022483.1:0-19153 GCA_036873815.1 Phacellophora camtschatica
CGGTGATGAATCGGATGAAGCCCGTCATCCATTCTTCATATGTATTTTTGGGCTTTAGTGATCTTAAAGCTGCCATACCATCAACCAACCAGCGTGCATTTTGTGGCAATTCTTCAACAACTGAATGTGATTCATTGATTAGGAAATTCCTTAACAAAGCTTCATCTCCATGCCTCAAGGATGAATCTGGAGTTGCAATTGCAAGAGGTACAGAATTGATTGGCTATTGAAATGCTTCTTCGAGACTGGTGACTTTTGCAACTATCAAACCAAATGCTTGTCGGTCTTCTTTGAGGATTGAAATACATTTCTGTGCTTTCTGCTTCTTCACCCTTCCTGTTTCGAGTCCCACCTTCTTTATTGGATTAAAGAAGTCTTCTGATCCTGTCACTAATCGATTTTCGACGAATTCCAAAAATCGCTGGTTTGCTTTTGTCACTGCGTTAAGCATATCACAGACAACTTGTTTCTTAACCTCCATTCCTGTGACAATACACTTCGGAACATCTTCAGAAAACGGATAAAGGCCATAGTTTGTTGCCCCCTGGAGTCAGTTCCTTGTGTTTTGAAGATGTCTTCAAACGCAGTTGTTCTCGAAATACTTATCTCAACTGACGATGAATATGGATGGTACGAACCCATGTATTTACAGTCTCAATATTCGTGCTAAATCCAGAACGAAAGGGTCCCGCTGTTCCTTTCGTTTCCTTATTAAATAGCTCCTTTCGTTTCCTTAATAAAATGCTGTTTCCAAAACCCAAAATAATGGGTATTCTCATAACGTTTTTCGAAAAGAAATTGTGGCCTAGGCAAAGCCCAAATAGCATTGGTTTGATTAGATAAATAAAATTCATTCAAAAGTGGCGGTAACTCGATGATTGTATTCTATTCAATCTACTTTTTGTAGCGCTTGCAGTCATCATATATACAAACAAAATGATTAAGATGCGTGCTGTCACGTGGTTCAAATTCGGGAACGCTTTTCCTAAGATTATTATTAAAGCCGGGACGAAGGAGCTTACTATGTGGCTCATAACTGTCATAGCGAATTTATTTCTCATGCACAATTATCTTTACAAATGAATTTTGTTGCGACCAATATTTCGTCATGAAACAATTTACAGTTTTCACAGGGAAAGCCACAAGCACAACGAATTGGTTAAACAATGGAGCTAAAGAGGTGTTTCGTGATTTGTCATCCTGTAAAATGGACCCTAAACACAAAGCATTTGAAACTACTACGAGTGCAAACGACAACATATAGAGCTGAAGATATCAAGCATACTATTATGGTGATCTTTACCAACTGACTTAATTAATTAAAAAAATATATTAAACAATGGAATGCCAACACCTGCACCTGCAGATTGTGTTGAAGATTTATTAAAGATTTGTAATTTAAATTAATTTAGCATTGTAAATGGGGCTTTAGATTCTATTTGTATCAAAATTGTAACTTTAGTTTGGTTTAATTAAAATAAAGGCAAAACCGTGAAAGTAAATTTGAAGAACTTATAAGCGACGCCTGCCAAGGAGTAAAAGAAATAATAGAACACATTTTCAATTGTACGCAGTACAAAGAATAGCAGGTATTACTGAATAAGTTTAACATTTCAATTGAAAGAAGCATCGGAGTTGGCAAAGGAAATTGAAAATTACAACAGGAATATTGGATTATGGTTAAAAATATTTGGACTAGAATAAGAGTGAAATAAAATTAGATAAATAATAGTTGATAAAAAGCTGAGTTGATAAATAGTTTTTAGATTTTAGATCGATTGTCTGCTTTCAGAGCATAAACTGTCGCTAATCCCAGTCCCATCAGCAACAACTACATCGGTGGAAAACTGTAACCAACCAGCCGGGGTTGTAGGAGATCCTGAAAGTTGAAAATAGCTGGTAGACAGGATGAATCGTCATTTCTCATTGTTTTGCATCTAAAGGAAAAGGTTGTTCGTCCGTTATATTTGTGCATTTCAAACATCAAGAGCGGACATTTCACACTGGATACAGTGGACCAAACTTCGTTCAAATGTTTTTCAAAAACAGTGCTTTTTTTTTTTGTTTCCATGGGCGGAGTGAAGTGCCCACTTTTTTTTGGGGGGGGGGGGAGGGGGTGTGCTATCGTGGTTTTGAAGTTTCTTTAATTTTTTCTGTTGTTCTCTTAAAATATTCCATTGTTAAAGTGAAGAATAGCCATTTTTCTCTACAATTTTGCCCGAAATTTTGCCTGAATACGTAAAATTTTGCTCGAATTTAAACGTTTATAAAGATTATTGGGGGTGTGACACCCCCTCACACCCCACCACAAGTTACGGCCGTGTTTTTTCTCATAGTTTGGTGAATAAAACAAAAATCAAATTTCATTCTGCGGTGAACAAATCAAAGAAAGAAATTTGTTTTTGTTTGACGTTCATGTAAGAGGCTTCATCCTAACGTTTGATACCTTATTTGGCAACGTTATCTTTGAGCAATTCTAACCGAAAGCCAACGTTAATACCTTTCTCAAGTCATAATGTAGCATTTTCAACAGATTGCAGTAGCAGAAATCCTCTTTTGCTGCTAATGAGTAAACTCAGTGGTGATTTGGTCGATTTTTGCAAACAAGGTATAAAAGCCTATTAGCTATATCAAATTCATGCAAAAACAGAATTATTAAAGTTAAAATTCTTCCACAGTATCTTTGCAAACGTATAGATATTTTTGCCCATCCTGTACTTCTTCAGCAATTTTTCATCAATAGCCCTAAAGCGAAATCTCTTGCCGCAGCCATTATTGATACTATTACCTCATTCACACTGCTGATAAAGCAACGACGTTCTTATAAAGCTGGTTTAATTGCGGCTTCAATAAAAGGCAACACTTGCTTCGATAAAGATGATTTAACTGTGTCACTGCGAAAGCGGTATATATTTCCTACATATATCTGGGTCAGATAGCTCATCAATATTTATCTCAATTTATTTTGATAAAAAAATAATTTCTTATTGTATTTAAAATATTTTTTTTTTCTCTTCAGTTATCTCGTAAACTATCAATGTTTGTAATTTCATATCCTTTGTCTAGAAGCTGATCGATTGTTTGCAAAGAATCTTTCATATTATTTTCTCTTGTAAATTCTCCGTACGACGATTCTACCCTTTGCATTCCAGTTTAGTTCAAATCTTTACGTGTGACTGGGCAACAAAATTGTCGTACTTGAGAACACAATTTGTCGATCGAGGAAAATTCTATGCCCGAGATTTTTAGGATTTTCTCCTTAAAAGACTTTTAGGATTTTTTCCTTAAAAGCAACACAAATTTCAAGACATTTATTAAGATGTTTGCAAGTATTACTGCACCAGTACCAGTGATTAAAATAAATCTATGCAGACCCCCTGATATTAAAATCTTTTACTGAAGAGCAGATGTGCATAGGCGTGTTGTCTATAAATTGTTTTCAATGAAAATAAAGAAATCTTTTCACGAAGTATGCATGTGTGTTTAGCTATCAAGCGTTCAACTGGATTGTCAGTCGAGTAATTTGTTTTTCTGTGATATCAGGACAAACAGACGAGCAATTCTATAAAGATGAGCGTACGTTTTTGAGGTTGGTTGATTTATTTTTGTTTCTGTTTTTTCGGGATAACGTATTGGTATCATGCATACGTTTTTATGTGAGAAACGCGTTTGCACGAAAATAGCTCCTGAAATCGCCAAATAGTACTAAAACGTTTGAAGCTGAGAAAGTCAGCTGCTTAAATCGACTGAAGCTTGATCTCAGAGGTGCATCGACTCACACTTAGCCCTAGATTACCTGTTATTCTATAAAAATGGTTTAAAATGAAAAACAGATTCTTTGTCCTTAAGAATTTCCTTGAGTATATCTCAAAAAACTTTTAAGAAACGTTTAATGCTAGAGTTGGCCAGAATTTTCAGAAACTAAGAACTAGATCCCGAGCCAAACGTTTCTTTTTATAAAAAATGCTTGCAGCAGTTAAACAATTTCATAATTTTTCGTTTTATCAACATGAATGAAGATTCTTAAAGTTATAAAAATATTTTTGTATCAAAACTTAGCTTTCAGTAAAATAAAATAAAATGTTGTATGGGCTCCATTGGTAATTTACAAATTTATAGTATATATCGTATTTAATTCAAAACAGGAGCCGGACAGGAGTTCAACTTTGCAAACGGTTTATCACGAATTAACATTTTGCTATGCATAACACAACAAACCGAGTCTCCCAATCTTCTTCGTTACGTACTTTCAATTTTCTTGTAATTTTCCTTTGCTTAACAAAACGTGTGATTAATGTTAACTATGTGTTTTGCATTTCGTTCAACGTTTTATGTAAGGCCACATGGTGGCTACATATTTTCATGTTAGTTTGCATCAGTCTCTGTAAATGTTCAATGATGAGCATAAAAAAGAAAACTGAAAAATTATTGCATCAGTGATATAGACACAAATTATAATGTCGCTGACAAAAGACAATTCTTGAAACACTTTGGTGAAACTATTCACATGTTCTGAAAGAGTATGCTCTGAAAATGTTATGATATGTAAATACAATAAGATTTTTGCTAAATTTACGTTCTTCGTTGTTGATATAGATCAAGTTCATTTTCACTCTCAGTCCACATCATGCGATCAATGTTAAAAACAATCTTCCGTTTTACGAAGAAATAAATCTACCTAAGAAATTAAAAACAGAGTTAAGCAAACAAGTTAAATAATTCAGAACTGGCCTCTCATTTATCGGCCATGGAATACCTTCCGAAGAAACGGAAGGTTCAAAACTATCAAGAAATTTGCAGCCAGTTTACGAATCCCTAGAAAAGTTCAAAAATGAGTATAATAAAGTTGCCTGTGATTCCAAAATATAAATGCTATTGAAATATCAGTGATTAAAGGATATTGAAATATAATTAAAAACAATTATTATTAAATGGGTTCCAGAATCGTTTGAAAATCAACACCACGCATATTTTTAAAAGAGACTTTTTATAAGAAACTCACATGTGAAACACATGAACAATTAAGAAAATTTTACTAGTGAATGAAAAACTGCTAAGAAATTTTTAGTGAAGATTACATGATGCTTAATAATTTTAATGGAGAGGAGGGACATGATCTTAGATGATTGATTCAGTGAAGATTGTGTGCATAACTGTTTATCATAACCCAATTTTTGTACTTTTTTGTTGAAAAAAAAGAATGCATAGTAAAAAATTCTAAATTTTCATATACAATTAAGAAACATTTAAGAAAATTTTACCAATGAAAACTGGTCAAAAATGGTCCAAAGTTAAAAAACTTTGACTAGTGGAGCCTTAGCCAGGTTTCTTTTAAGAAAAAAATGAGCATTGAGTGCACACAGTTTTAGTTTCGGTTTCAGCCTTGATTTGTTCTCATTTCTGGACTGAATTTTAACCTTTTACAAACTTGACATCCCCAACCTTTTCAAAAACATTTTAAAAGAATGTTTCAGTTCAAGATCGAGTGTTCAATGCCTGCATACGTTCTTGTACTTAGCGTAAGCAAGATCAATTCTTATTGTTGTTCTTATAAAAAGTGTAATTTTTTCAAGTGACGATCAAGAGCATATGCTTGAAATCCGTTCGTCGCATTCAATTAAATCAATTGTGAATCGATTTATATGATATTTTAATATTATTGCCAGAAAAGCTCGCAAGAAAACTATTAAAACTTGAACATTGCATTCGTTTAGAAATCTTGACTATGACATTATAGAAGTAAAAAAAAGCAATGGCGTTTGATTCGTTATAATATTAGAACTAATATTTGATCGGATGTTGTTGAAATGATCAGCATGATGGAGTTTTAATATTCACTATGTTCCAGTTGCTCTAATAATCAATAAAAAATAGATTTACCAACAAACAAAAACGCTTAAAAAATTGAACAAGAGCTCAAACAGACTGGTAAATGTTTATTGAAGGCTACATCAAATAGTAAATGCAAATCGATTTTTAATAGAAATTAAGTAAGGGAGAGCTTGAAACTTAGTTTTTGACCCTAATTATGCAAATTGTTTGTTTTTCTTTGCAAAATAAGGCGGTGTCGGACTAAGCGAGATTTCTTTTAATACTGAAAAAATTTAAAAAAGATTTAAAATTAAATGATGAAAGAGACCTGTTATTTATAAAGTTGCATTGAAAGGCTTAATTTAAAAGGTTTTCAAGAATGTTAACGTTTTGAAGAAATTTGAATAATAATGATAAAATGTGGAAAAGTTTTCTTTTAATGCAACGATTTCATTTCTCATTGTTTCTCTGTTCATTATGGAATAACAAATTTCAAGTTAACTTCAATTCTGGTATTTGAGGTGAGACAAATACACACAATGTGAATGTTTCAAAATCTAAGTTAGAATTCCATAAAAAAAGGAAAAGCAGAGATTAGAAAGATAATATTAGATAACTAAGTTTCTCAAATTAAGAAACCTGGTCGAGCACATTCACAAAGATCGTAGCATAGAGTACTCTGAAAAGATAATTAGATTTGAAAAAGTCTGTCAATAAAGTTGCTGTCTTAATAACTGTCTTGGCCTCAATTTATATGAGAAAAAACAGTCTGGGCAGCTGAAAATAGTCCTACCTGGACAAGACTATATTTAATTCTCATGTAAACATAAAATGTTGAATACAGTGGTTTGCATAGAATGTATAGATCCAAGCAAGTAAAATATTATCGGTTAGCCCAGACTAATTTCTCCATATAAACAGCGCCTTGGTGAATACATTTAATGCAAGCAAGCAAGCAACACCACTCGATGGTCAACTTCCATTTCCATACATTATTCACTGTGATTTGTGCGTTGGATTCTGAGGTATATATTTTTAAACAAGTTTTCCATCTCACCAAAACCATACCTTTTAACTAAACGGTCGTACAACATACGTACATACAACACGAAAGTACGTACAGCATACGTAGGCAACATACGTGCAACTCTTGCAGCGAAGTGGAAGCTTGAAAACAGATCATTTGCGTATTCGCAAATTTGAATGGAAAATAAAAATGAAATCGTGAAAGAATAAAATCGTGCAAATATCTTAATGCCTTTTCTATTTGATGTCTTTAATTAAACGAGAAATTAAACGAGTAATTAAACGGAGGAGATGTTTACAAAATGCCTATTTTGCTACAAGTGATACAAGAGCTTTATTTGCGTTGTTTGTTTTTGATTAACTTTATTGCAGATGTTAGTTAAAAACATATTATTATTTTTAAGCTTTTGCTGCTAAGGCTGGTAGACGTGACTAGAGAGAATGAATGAAATTTTGATTCAATACACTACGATTAGAAAAAAATGACGTCTACAAGAGAGTTTCATGCCGGCACAAAAGTTCATCTCGGCATTGAATAAAGATACGAAATTAGTGCCTGCCTAAAACTTCGTGCCACGATTAGTTTTCATGTTTGGTCTAGTTTAAAGGACCCTGACATCTGATAAAAGATTTCCGCTTATATAGCAGTAGATGATAAAATGATAAAAAAGGTAAAACACTTGTCGATCAATGTAAAATGATAAAAAAGGGAAAACACTTGTCGATATTTGACACACAGTTTATTTGACAGAAATGTTTTATGACCATAGTTTCGAGAAAAAAGATATTCTGGGTTTAAATATTTTAATTATTATTGGAAAGCATTGTTCTTGACGTTTGTTATTAAATTTTAAGTAACTATTGTCCACTGTCATTGTTTTTATCTTAACATTTACTTGTTGGAAAAATAATAAAAAGAGAAAAAAAAAGCAAAAACATTCCATTGAATGATAGTCAATGCAGTTAAAATAAAATATGTAGTAATTTTGAAGGTGTGTCTGCACTGGTTTCTACCTTGCTCAACTAACTCAAGGAAGATATTTGCGATAACAGATGCGCAGTAGAAGATTCTAAACGAAACGAAACGTAAAAAACGGTAAGATTATTAAGAGAAGATTGGCCTTGAAGCTGGAAATTTTGAACAGTAAACTTGAAGAATCACAACTACCAAGAGATAAAAATAATCGAGATGTGAATTGAGAACAAGGAAAATAAATACATATAACAATGCCATGGGAATCGTTGGTGGCTCATACCGACCGAATGACAAACGTCCTGTTCTCCTGAAAAAACCATACTGGTAAATTTGTATGACCCTTAAAACGAAAGAACTTGATGTGCAGAACCCAAGAGGAAATAGCTCCAGATTCGGTGGAATTCCACTAGAAAGCCGGTCCGGAAGCGGAAATTTACTGGTATTACATCGGTGCATACGGGTCCACCGGAATTCTTCTGGAAGCTAATTTTATTATTGGTAGAAATCCACCGGATTAACCATAATATAGTGGAATCCGGCAACATACCGGTACGATAATGACAAATGCCAAATTGTTAAACGGAAATTTGAGGAAAAGAATGGGACCACCGGAATTCCTCCGCAACAAGGTTTAATGCTGGTGGATTTAGTCCAGTGGAGTGTTGTATGATACCGATGAGATCAGGAAGAATGCAAGTAAATGGGTTGAACGGAAGTTTAAGCAAAAGAATATTCCGCCGAGAGTGAAGTATAACACCTGTAGAAATCCATCAAAATGAACTTGTGGAGTTCGACAAAAAACCAATGGGATCGGGCATATGCCGGTAAGAATAAGTCAAATGGAAATGTAGGCAAAAGAATGGATCCAACGGAACCAACTTTAACAGTGCCTACAGTGAAAATGAAACAGCAGTTCTAATTTGGCTCAGAATGGTTAGGAAAGACGACACTCAGAAATGATTGCAATCCATAAAAAATACTGGCTCAGATATGATGTAAACTTACAGAACCTTGTAAATGTAAGCAACTGACCTCTTCACACAAACCATCTGCTTTGGTGAACTGAAATAATCACTTTTTGTCAACCGTTTGTCTGTAAAGCCGTTTTAAATTGATTCCTGATTATAATTCTTTGTATAAATGGATATATATATATATATATATATAATAAGGAGGAAACTTTATGACTGGTTATATGGTAGATTGTGATAGATTACACTGTCATTCAGCTCTTGGAAATTGTGGAATAAATTCAAAAAATTGAAGTTGTAAATATCATAAAAATCGGATCGCTAAGAGCCGGGTTATGGCTTTCTAAAGTTTCGGGAATTCGAAATTCTTTGTTTACAGTGCGATTTTCTGTTCTTTGTCAATTCCACTTGCGAGTACCCCGATTTCAGTTTTTCAGTTTACATGTAACTGATTTCAGAAATTTTGTTTCTGTTTAAAAATATGCTGAAAATGAATAAAAATTTAGAAGAAATAAAGAAACTTTTTGTCCTCAGGAAGTTCATCATAAAAATGATAAAAGCAATTTGTTACAGTATAATTCATTTTACTCCGACTTTAGTGAGTTCATGCATGGAAAGCAAGGGGTGAGCCCCGGAGCCGGCAATGAATGCAATAACAGATACAAATTTTAAACGGTGTATGAAATAAAAGCTTCGCTGATCTTTTTCGATGCCTGCTCAATAGATCGGCCCCAGCTCTGCTATTTGAATAATGAAACAAATTTGTAAGTAGAAGTCACATAAAAATAACAATTTCTTGGGGTTTTGGAGAAGTTTTCTGGCAGCTTTTGCCCCGGTTAGTAATTCATACTTTAATTCAAGAAATTTTTCGGAGAAGTAAGACATTTTCGGCAACATCCACCTTTGCCGGGGAGTTTATAGTCTCCCAGGGCATTGGTGGTTGAAAATCCTCCAGTGAATATTGCCAAAAATGGGCTATTCGCTGGTAAGGCTACGTATATCAATTTGGAGCGGTTCGTGATACAGGCTGCCCCCGAAATTTGTTGAAAATTGTTAAAAGGTGGCGCAACTATGAAAAGGGGTGCGCGAAATTGGCCAATATTGCCGAAGTATGAGTTGGCAATCTCAAGACGCCAAGGGTTGGTAATCATATAACAAAGGTGGCCAATAGTCCAAACGAATGACATTACACCAGGCCTATAAATGCATGTCATAAGCCGGATTCATAATTTTTTTTTAAAGATCTAGGAGGGAAATTGTTCCGGAAGACAATTATTGCATTTTCTGTCTCGATTTTTAATAAAACGTTACAAACATATACATTTTTCATAAAAACTTACTACATAAATAAACATAAATAGCAGTCATGTGTCGAGAAGTCATAATTACAATGTTAAAAGTGTCCTTGTGTCCAAAAACGTTTTTAAAGCTATTTAATAATTTTATCAGCTCCATAATGTAACTAACAGCGCAAAAAACTGAATTTATTATTTTTTGTTAACCTAAGATGGAACGGCACCCAATACCGGAATTTTTGGGAGGTGTGGGAGGGATAAAATTTCTTGAAATTCAATGAAGCTTAATGATAAAATTTTGAATTCGATATTGAGGGTGAATTTAGTCGTGTATTTTTCTGTATTTACGAGTGAATAACGTTATCATGATAAAATTACTCAAAGAGTGAGGTTGAATTTTTTCGAGCCCGTGGATGTCTCGAATTCAAATCTTTTTGATTGGTTGTCCGAAAATATTCCTGGGTGTGGTAACAAGGGGGTATCACAAGCGCCTATTCTGTTTAGTAAGGCAATTGTTTGTCCGCTGGTTATGTTTTTCTGGAGTAAAATTACCAAGTATTATTCATATGTTCTTACTGTGTTGCTGACTAGTTAAAAAGTTGGCTTAAATTTTTGATTTTAATGAATAGTCACGACAAACACGTGGTTGAATACTTGAAAACGAAGCCGGCAACTTCTTTTCAATCGCAGCAATTGTTTGAGCACGAGAAACCAAAGACTTATTAACAATGTTATCATCTACACATCACTTGGCATTTATGAAATGCTTATTTGCAATAAAGTCTCCAACCAGAAATGCATGTAGATCTTATGACTAACGTGCCACCGTTAGTCATAAGATCTAGCCTGTAGATCTTATGATGATTAGCCTGTAGATCTTATATGATTACCCTATTATACACTTATTCTTATTTCTGGACAGCAGGCCGACCCTTTGATAGTGATGCTTTTGTTTTTACCAAAGGTAAATTTTTTTTGATAACCTCGTTTTGACGACGGGACTCTAGACGTCATAGATGTTTTAACCGGCAAGCCTTTTTCTTTCTGTATTATAATTAACAACAAATACCAAATACCAAATAACAAATCAAATGCGCTGCGTCATAGAATTAACAACGGTTCTTGTCGTTTTACAAAAACCAGCAAAAAAAGTTTCAGAAATTATTTGAAGTTCTTTGTCATTTTCTAAATAAATTAAACAGGACGAAAATTTTCATTGACAATAAACACAACACGAAACAATATTAACAAGATGTGTGTTATTTGGAACCTTTTGAATACTTTTATGATTTAAGTCATTTGTTGAAATTATTTTCATGACGGATCATTTTAAGCTCTTCAAATTTGAAAAACAGATTTCCAGACACATATGCACTCCATTAATACATTTTTTCCTGAAAACCTGCATGTTTCAGCTGCAATCATATCAATAATTAACAGTCCTTTGAACATGAAACCTGTCGCATTGTTAATTACTGGAGCATATCAGTTGTATATACTTACTGCAGTTAGGCTCATTCGTTTGTAAATCGCACAGGCAGATATGTAAAATCTTGTATTCCTGAGATCATGCGTGCTCGCCGGCATATATCCACACTAATCTTTCCGAAAAGATGTCACGTGGATAAAGTATAATATCTTTCCATCAATTGACTTAAACCTGCTGTCGATCTGCTTAAGATTAAATCATTTTGAAAGTACGGAGTGAACCAAAACAAATGAAAAACATTCAAACTACAAATTAACGACATCCTCTATATTATCGGGGGATTCTTAGTCTTTTATTTCAGAAAACGTTTTTCGAAGTTTGAAACCTAATAAATTATTACAGATGAAAAATAATTTCCAACAAATATTGTCAGATAAGCATGACGAGAAAGGCAGCCATTAGATGACGTTTCACAACAACTTAAGGTTTTATCTTTTTTGTCAGTTTTTCGGCTAAATACGTTAAGTATACACCTTATTTTCTTCTTCTTGTCGGTACTCATACGTTAAGTATACACTTTATTTTCTTCTTCTTGTCGGTACTCTAACTTTTCCCACATCTAAAAAATTTAACCCAGCAATCATTTTATTCCTATTATTTATCAAAGTATTTCCTTATTGCCTGATTCCCTTAACCTTTGTTGTCTTATTCATTGTAAACTTGCTTATTTCTTGCTGTCTCATTTGCCTTAATCATCTTTCTCGCCTTTATACTCTTCTTTATTCTTCTTTATTGTCTTATTCTTTATCTTTGCATTTTCCTACTTTTTTCCACCACCCTTTTCTTCATTGATGCCTTTAATTTTACATTTTCCTTTATTCGTTTCTTGGTATTCGTTGTCGTCTTCGTCATCTTCTTCTTCATTATCGCTACCTTCGTTGTTGTCTTCCTATTAGATGTTGCTTTTCTAATTCTTCTTTGTCGTTGTTGTCCACGCTATGGTCTTTTTGCCTTCTCTTTCTTCTTCTTCGTCACCTTCTTTTTAGTATCACTGTTGCTTTCTTAGTTTTTAGTCTTTGTCATCTTCTTTATCATTGCCTTCTCCGCTATCTTTATCTTAATCATTGCTTTCTGTCTCTCTTTTCATCTTCGCTAACTTCTTATCAATTTTCTTCTTCTCTGTCCTCATCTTCTGTCCCCTCCGCTATCTGTATTTTCATCTTTGTTTTCTTCATCTCTATTATCACTGCCGCCCTCATTGATGTCTTTCTATTAGCTGCTTAATTTTCAATCTTTCTTATCTTTTTCATCACTCAATTCTGCTTTATCATTTTATGTTCGTCATCGTTTTCTACAACAATATTCTTCTCAACTAACATGTTCTTACGACTCAATATTCTATTTGAGTCTTAGTAATCGAGGTTATTTGGCTTTTTGAAAAATCCTTTTCAAAAGTTTTTCTAGAAACCTAAGGTAAAGAGAAATTTTCAAAAAACCCTAAGGTTTCTAAAAAACCCCACTTATTTTTTTGAGTGTAGATATTCCAATTGATCTAAACCTATACACTATAACACTAAATTGATACAATTTGCTTTGTTTTTTTTTCCTGATACTATTCAATACTGCACAAAAACATCACCATTGTATCACAAAATCTTATTAAAGCACGTTGTCTGTCAGTGTTTTCCTTTTTCTCGCTGATAAATGCTAATTTACTAGAAGAAATATTATTTTTGAATTGGTAAATTATATTTTTCAAGCTAAAAATCCCGTTACACGTTGCTAACATGTGTAACAACAGAAACTAAACATGCCACTAACAAGCTAACTCAATTCAACGCGAAAGATTAAAAGTTTTGTTTCATAACGCCAAAATACTCATGTCAGATTTTAAAAAGCGCTCTGGCTGAAATGTGTATAAACCCATTAACCTTTCTTTTCAACTTGCAGTGACGTCATTTGTGGCACAAACTACATTAAACATTTATATATGCGTCACGGAATTGTGCAGATCTTGCTGATCATAGGCATATTAAGTGACAAAAAGATGCAAAAATGTAAAAGCATTCCTGAATAAGATATAAGCAATAATTGCAAGTCTTATTTTAAATCACGATAAAAGTGAGTCCATGGTTTCACGATAATATCAACAAAATCCAGATCACGGAAAGCTCTAAACTGAGACTGAGATATTTACTATTGAAGAAAACATTAATTGCGCTTAAATGAATTGAAAGCAACCACTAGTTCAGAGCAGCTGAACTTCTCAGTGGGGGTCATTGCGTAAACAAACTTCAAACGCGCGCGATGGTTCATTCATGCTCATAAAACATTCTGATTATCAATTTTGTATAGAAAACCTGTTGCATCATTGTATATATTGTGTGCTTTTTGTAAGGGTAGTTTAAATCGTATATGTATTGATTTTTGTAGGGATAGATCAAATCGTTTTCAGAAACGACGAAGAAGAGTCAACATTGTGTATTTTCAACAACGGAAAAAAAATAACTGGATTGCAGGTAAAGTTATAAGTTTGTGATTTGTGTTTGTTGTAAATGCTTATCTGTATAGATAGATTTGCATTAAACACACATTATTTTTATAAGAAACCAGTTAAGACACTTTCAACACTCAGCTAGAATATCAAGAAACTTTATAAATCGTCTTTATTTTAGTAATTCCGTATTCATAGGAAATGAAGGCAAACGGACTTAATTTTGGGCTGAAATGCTGATTATAGTTTCATGTAAGTGCCGCAGGACGTTTTCCAAAGTTTAAAACATAAAATTTCTGGTATCATGTTTACTTTCTACTGCTCATAGCGACTTATAAGATAATAAGATAAGCAACATTTAAGAAAAATTCAGTACTAAATTCGTGAGAAATTTTCAGTACTTTCGAAGAGCTTTCTAAGTTTCGTTTAAAAGTGTGTGTAGCTGAAGCGTTCCGTTATTTTTTATGAGGCGTAAAGGTTTCAAGAGGGGGGTTTCGGAGCTTCGCGGGTTGCGGATTTGGCCAAGGTTAGTCTTCGAGTTTCGGGTTTTGTTTAAAACGTGCGGGTATACGGGGTCTGAAATCTTTTACGGGTTGCGGGTTTGGCCAATTTTAGTGCTTCCATTTCAGGAATTTGTTAAAAATCGTTGTTTTCGGGTTTTTGAAGTCGCATGTATATAATGGTATGTATATAATAAGATCAAAGACCGCCCTTGGGATGCTTAAAAATGCAAAAGAGTAACTGAAAATGAAAAAATTGTAAATAGTCGAAGACTACTGGCGAAAACTCAAGATTTTTGTTCGTTTCAGATGTTGACTTTGCTTCCGGGTTTTTAGTTTTTGCACATTTTGGTCCAGATTTGCAGGTGCCCAAAGCCTCCCTCTTTCAATTAAGCAGGAAATCAATTCTTGAAAAATTTTAACATGTTTACATATTATCATAATTGGTATTAATCTTTTGAATGCAAATCAATTTATTTTCTGTGATAAATTTTAATTTTACTGGTTACATTCTGTCGTAGAATATAAAAATAAAAAATGTTGTAAACATATATTCCTCACCATAGCTTTGAGCATATTTAGTTATTTAACGTCTATTTCATTTTAGTAAGACCGTTTGACGATTATGTTAGAAATTTTAGCTGTAAAAAATTTTGACGGCATGTTAATATATAGGCGAACAAGCGATAAATAGATCTGCTTTCAGGTAAGCTACAAAATTAGCTTTGAATTTTTATTTTTATACTTAGTGAACAGTGAAGATGTCACACACAGATCCAAAGAGCCTAGCAAATCTATATCAACCCCTAGACGAAGTTGCATTAGGCTTTGCACGAACAATCTATGAAGTATGTTCATCAAGGTGGTTTGAAATAGATGATTTCAGAAACCACGAAATTCTCCTTTCAGAAGCTTATCTCTTATTGTGGCAAAACTCTGCAACGGGCGACGTCGACGGAAGAAAAGTAGGCCTACCCTTGAAAGTAGGTGCATACGCAGCCACATTCTTAGATTTGATTGTTGCGGGAAAAATTGAAGTCCACTTGTCTCACGATGACAAAGAGCCGCGAATACAAGTAATCGATGAATCGCCAACAGGCACATTTTTAGACGATGCGTTATTTGATGATCTACGATCAAGGCACCATAGAAATATGCGCCTTTCTAAATGGCTAGAACGAGCCGAAGAGTCTTCCTGTGTAGATATCATATTGAGCAGCTTAATTCTGCGGGGAATACTGAAAAAAGAGAAGAAAGGTATTCCTGGTTTGAAGCTTTTCCGGAAGTTCCCAACAACAAATCCAGAACCGGAGCGAGATCTTGTCCAAAAGATTCGAGAAATTGGGCAGAGCGAAGACGATAACCCGGATTCTTACATTATAGGGTTACTAGCATTATGTCGGGAAGCAGACAACATATTTCTCATCTCAGATCCGATTCTGAAGAAACATTTCAATGCATTAGAGTACCCTGAAATGAAAAAGAAGATTGATAGATTGATAATCCACAATTTAAAGCGAGGAAGACCAAGGAGCTGGTATAGACCAAAAAGCAGAAGTACATTTGGAGGGTCACCATTTGCATCGCCACGGCCTTCGCCCAGGGCCCAGAAACGTTGTTCATCCTTTCATAGTGTATTAACAGCAAGCAAGTCGAATGAATAGCTCATATAAATAATGGCTAACGAAAAACCAACTTTATACAGCCGAAATTTGTACAGGGAGTATGTACTTGACTGGAGTGATTTTCGAATTTTATTAGTCATGCATGGTTTGATTGAAGAAATAAATATTAGTATTATACGAACAGAAAACATTATCTGACAAACTTGTAATTATGTTGTTTTTAGATCTAAAATGAAGTCCTTAGCATAAACTGAATAAATTTTGCTTTTTCCTGAATCAATAATAAAGGAATATCGATAGGTTTGAGATCTCATAAAACCAACTACACAAATTTACTAGCCACGGTTCTGTCCGAGATCAGTGATACGTAATGAAGTTCACCGGGTAAAAATAGTTCCTATTCATCGGGCTGTTAAAGACAATAATGAGTTATCATTAATGGTTTTTCTTCAAAACAACTATCCCCTACAACTGCCACTTTAAATATCACAGTTAAAGTGAAGGTTTGGTATGTTTAATCTAGGATAGGGAAGTTTAGATCCAGAACGAGTACGAGTAAGACATAAAAAACAATTAAATTCAAAATTTAAAGAGCAAACTCGTGAAAAATGCTTTTCTAATGGGGCATCAGGACGCTGTGCTTTTTAAATCTGCACAATAATTGAAGATTCCGGGAAGAAAAGGAAATTGGCAAAATTATAGAAACAGAGAAAAGGCCTAATCTACCAAGAACCTTTGACATTGCAAAAATAGAATATATGGTTTACAAATGAATCTGTTTCTTTTGCAAAATCGCCTTTCGGGGTGCATTCTTCAATATTGCACTGACACTCGTTCTGGATCTGAACATCCTAATAAAAATACCTGTAGTTTCAACAACTTCAATAATTTTAATGAATCGAGCTCGCGCTGGTCATATCACAATTAGGTATTTACTTTGTCAAACAGGCAAAGATAAATTCAATTAGTAGACCAGTGAACTCATCAGTATCATAACTAACCCTTCCCTTCAGTGAGAAAAACCACATTCCCTTGGACCATACTAAGTAGCAGTCAATCAAATCAATTTATAATTGTTCCACTGTCATGTGATCAGTTCATGCTAAGTACCATGAAGTGGAAAATGAATTTTCAGTCTGAAAATAAGCTGTATTTTAACAAAGGAAAGTACGTTTTAAAGATAAATGATTTTGAATCATTTATCCATTTAAATTAGTCCTTTGTCAAACTATCTTTATCTATCTGAATCTAAAAATCTTTATCTATGAGTAGGTGTTTGCAGTAAATTTCAAAGTTCTATTTTTGCGTTGAATTGAATTGCCCACAGGTGGCTGGACTTTCAAAAAAGTGTTAACAAATAGAGTAAATATTCCTAGAAGCAAAAGCAGCTAGCATGGTTTATTTTAAGAAAAATCCATCACTGCACAAAAGTTCATCACACACTTGCAATAACAATTGTCCATTGTTTTTAAAACAATAGAAAAAATGTGTGTGATTATGTTTGTGAAGATCATAGCTCTATGCAATAATTTAATTCCTTTGTGGCTATATACTTTTCACCAAACACGTATTTGACACCTTTAACATTATGGTTGATGTTGTTGAGACAGAACAGGTAGTGCAGTTAGTAGTGAGTGAAGTGCAGATCTATAGCTGCCTTGTTTCTGAAACATGAATAACGTCGTAAATACATCGAAAAAACAGTCAGAACTTAATTTCTTTATTTGAAAGAAAAATAATGACGAAAAGAGCATAATAGAAGATGAACAACCTGACGGCACTGGCACTAACGTGGAAACTGTTGAAACTGTGGTGCACAAGGAAGTCAACTGAAAAAACGAGACTAATATATCGAATCTGTTTCTGTTAAACGTGGTGAACTGAGTATGTTTTGAAAATGAGAGTGGTCAAAAGATTCTGCTATCAAAATCGAGTACCTGCAATTTATACCATGAGAGGCACAGAGAGCCGTTCTGGCATACAGAGTAGTCATCTGGAAAGTGAAGCCCACAAAGATTCAGTGAAAGCAAGTAGATTAAAACTTCTGTCCACTGCATAAAAGATAGAATCTGTTCCTCTATACCAAGTCACCAATACGCAACAAAAGCGTTTCGCTGACAGAATTGGAAGGTTGATTATAGAGGTATATAGCGATGCCAAGAACCTATATTGGCCTTTTCCTGGCCACCAAGAGCAGTTGCTTCTCAAATTGCTCACAGATTTGATTGTAATGCACTTATCCAGCAATACGATGCTTCTCAGTTTGACCTGCAGTATATCACACCAAAAAGTCACCCGGAGTTGCTATCTGGAATGGTAACCGCTGACCTGTCTACGTCCAAAGAAAAGATTGAAGATTGCTTTGCGAAATGAATTAACTAACTGGAATCTTTTTTGTAAATTTCAAAAGTCAATGGACCGTACGCAAAAAGACAACGAATTCATGTTTCTCAAGACTATTGATGGAGACGGAAAAGATTCTTTAAATTATGTTGGTCTTGGACATGTTACAGGCCGAGGTGCACAGGAACATTTGGAATCATTAAAAATGGGAGCAGAAGATACAATTGGTTTCCGTAACATTTTGAAGATCTCAAATCACATGACAACGGATGGATAAAACAAAAATGTAGCTCAGCACAACGGCTTGTGGAAATTAATTGAAGACGAAAGAATTGTGCAGGGTCTTAATTTCCCGAAGCTGAAGTCAGCCTGTGCTGTCTATTCTTTAGCATTAGCTTACAAAGATCTTTTCGGAGAAGTTGCCGAGGTTGATGCTATTATCCGCAAAATATCAGTAATATCATCATACTTTCACCAATCTGCAGCAAGAACAACAGCGCTTCAAGATTGTGCAAAAAGCAAAGGATTTCCCTTTGGACGATTTCCAAAGTATTTTGAAATTCGTTGGTCCCAATTTACTGGTTTGTTGGTTGACTCCATACTTGTTTCATGGAGGGCACTTATAGCTTTTTGTGAAACGTCAGATGACAAACAAGCAAAAGGGTTTGGGAAGTTGCTGTCTA